>JBBMOC010000067.1:726158-984474 GCA_037975185.1 Centropyge bicolor
GGGGGGGGGGGGGGGGATACAGTGCTGCCGCGCTCTGAGCATCAAGGACTTAATGCACCATTCTGCCAAGGATGCAATGGTGATATAAAAGCAGAAAACGTGAGTGCATTCATGTTGCGAATGTGTGGCTGCTCGTATGGCTGACTTTTTGTTTGAGTGCCTATGTCTGTAAGTGCAGCAGGGTTACTCATTAGTGATCTGGCATGTTGTGCTCTTGTCTATCAACTTGACTGCCCACAAATTGCCCATTAGGGAACACTCGTGGGACTGTGTCTGAATTTCAACAAATTTTCAATCACATCAGTGTGATAAGACAGTTTTGTGGATTTGAGAGCAATGAGAGACACCTTCTTGTGTAAGTCATCTGATTCCTCTACGTCCATAAAGCAGGCACATTTCACCCAGGAGTAGAGGAAATCAGCTGCTCAACAGCACATCATTTAAAGCAGCTATTATCAGTATTTTTATATTATCAAATTACAAATTGAAAACAGTATGACAATGTGAAAGAGGCCACTCTACGGACAACCATGAGCTGAATCTGCAACTGCCCTCATCTTTGCTGCAGAGCTTTATTGGGATGATCAGTTCAGCTTTAGTTTTCTGGCCCACAACTTTATAGTTTTGGTTCACTCTCATCGTTCTCATCGAATCCTTTTCAGCCACAGCAGGCAGCTGCTTCAGCTCCATAAAGCCACTGTACACTACCTGCTCAGCACCGAACCGCAGACAGACACAGACAGAGAGCAGCTGGTGAACAGCGGAGCTAAGCAGCCAAAGAGCACATTTCCCTCACTGATGGGTGGAGACCGAAAACAGAGCTAAAAGTGAGAGTGAAGACTCAAGCACAGCTCCAAGTGATGACTCATGTTGCTCCGTAACTGCTGGATGTGTCAATAAGCAACATTTAGCTAACAAGTTTGACATATGAAACTTAAAAGGTGAAGAAATGTCATTGTTGAGTCATTGTCTCAGCTGTCCATGTGTCCCATACAATCTGTTGCTGCTTCCTTAAGGTATGATGATACAGTTTTGTGCATATGTGATTGTGTACCCATATTGCCATGTTGCTTTGACCAAGCATAGTTGTTTCCATCCTGGGGGTCAGGTCTTAATTCTGAATGGTCATAACAGGAAAAGTAAGAGGAAACACAAACACAACACAAATGTATTACATTGTTCATCAAGAGTTTTTTTTTTTTTTTTTTTTTTTTTTTTTAAAATATTCTTTCCCTCTGAAAAAAAATAATCTGAAAAGGAATAATCACACTTTGGTTACTGGTCTCACTGTGAAATGGTTACAAGTTGACTTTTTTTTTTCAAAGCAATGGTTCAATATTTTGGTAATATGCAAAGAAATAAAGGAATAGATGAGCAATATCACTCCCATGTCTTTATGGTAAATATGAAGCTGGAGCCTGCAACTGATTATAAAGTTAACCCTCCTATTATCCGTGGGGTCAATTTGACCCCGATCAATGTTTATCATTCAAAAAATAATTGTGCGGTAACCAGCATCAACCAATATAGATCATTCTGTGAGAATCATGAATGTGCACCCCAAATTAGAAAAGATTTGGATGAAAGATTTTCAATATACACTATCTCTAAAACTGAAAGTTTGACCTGATGGTGGCGCTGCAGGAAACGTCATATCATCACCAAAACCAACAGGGTTCATACTCTTGTGGTCACTAAGGTTTTCAGTAAATTTGAGAAGATTTGGAAGAAAACTTTTCAAGATAAATTAATTCCAGTTTTGGCCTGTTGGGCCTGTTTGTCCCGATGGTGGCGCTAGAGAACAGGTCAAGATTTCATTATCAAGGGGTTATTTATGTTTTCAACAAATACACAAAGTGGCTGACACAAAAAATTGGTCAACAATAATCTGCAAATCATTTTTTTGGAGGACCCCAAGGGTGAAAAGTGTTAGTAATATTTGAGGAGAATAGGAGGGTTAAGTTGCTTATTCAGGTCAAGGAAATAGTCCCACACTCACAAACTGACAAAATGCATCTAGATTAGCAAATTGACATTTTTACACTTAGATTTTTGCAGGGACTTAACACACAAGAAATGGCATGTCAATGAGTACAATTTAGAGCTGGTGGGCAAATGTACCTTAGGACAGAGTCAGACATGCTGACATGAGAGGTATTTAACACATTTCCAAAACTGTCAAACTACTTAAATGCATCGTGAATCAAAAAGCTGGGGAACTACAGGACATGCCCTCTGCCCCCTCTCCTCTAACAGGACTATGACCAAGCAGGTTGTCACTCAAGCAAAACTCCAAGCAACTCCGATCAACAGAGAGACAGGGACTGTATGCCAAGACTGAATTATTTCAGAGAGAGACGCGTAATGAGATTTTAATGAAAGTGAATGAAACTTCTCATCTCTTGTGATGCTGCCATTCATCAATTACCATAGCTTACTAATGGAGTGGAAATTATTAATCCCTTTTAACGATAAATCAGATGGAATTTTTTCAAATCAATCAACATCCAAGTAAGATGTATTTTGTAACGTGAAGGAGCATGCACCAAAAAGGAATTATATACCACATTTACCACACACATGTATCTCATGGATACATGGAGTTGTCTTTTTGGGCAGGGTAGCCTGCTGCTTGGAGACCACCCTTTAACAGGAGGAAGTGTCCTTGAGCAAGACTTAATTCCTGCCTGAACCGGGGGTGCTGATCTGTCGCTGACCCTGCTCTCCGTCCTCCCTGCAGCTGAAAACTTTAGAGAGTAAAATATGAAGTATCGCATTAAAGTATAATATTCCATTAAAAAACACTCGATATGAAACACTTCAGTGTCAGTGTCGTTTCCCATAAGTTCATGTGATGTAAGAGTTTGTGGGTGTTAATGATTGTAAAACCAAGGATGAGTCATTGTTTTGCATTCATAGAAGATGTAGAGGAAAAACACTAATCAAGAGAGCTTTAGATTACAATCCTTTTTAAAAGAAACATTTTCAAAGTCACTTTCTGGCGGTTGAAGGGCCTTCACCAACTCTTTTGCATTTTCATTCTTTATTTATTCTTGAATTGTGTTTTTTTTTTTTTGTAAATTTTACTTCTGAACATGAACATCTAATAGCTGTTTCAAAGATTTTTCTTGTAAGGAACTCATTTACTTATTCATTGGAGGCCTGAAAGTGCTGGAATTAGCCTATGAAAACCCATTACTGACAAGACCCAGGCAAGGACTGTGAGCCCAAGCGCACAACTCAGACACAGAAAGTTCAAAATAAAAGTCTTAAATGAAAACGTTGCAACACAAAATCACTCTAATGAGGAAAAACACTGAGGTAAAGGGTGAGACAAAGTACCAACTGAAAATCACTCTGACGAGGAAAAAGACTGAGGTAATGAAAAGTACAAACAAAAAAATCACTCAAACGAGGAAAAAACCACAAGGTAGCAAATGCAAACAAGGTAGACAAAGTAGCAAAACAATACTTAACAAGACGTGGAGCACAGCAAGACATGGGAGGCGTAGGATGACGGTACAGAGACGCGACAAACTGGCACAAGATAAAGGGAGACGCAGGCTATATATACACATGAGGAAATGGGGAACAGGTGGAATCAATCAGGGCGGGGCAGACAATCACACTGGCGGGAAACACAAGGAAGGGCAAGTTATCTGAAACTAGAGTGAGAGTTACATTTTCAAAATATAACAGGAAATCACAAGACAAGACAAGACATAACAAAATCTAACTTAACATAACCTTTTGGACATGACAATTACATGTTGGCTTTTTTCATTTATCATTTGTTTATTTTAGAAAGTACGGTAGAAAGTAATTCCACCCATGTTGCAAAAAAACCCCACATTGCCAGAAAAAAATGGCACAGTACATAAGCCGCCATTGGTAATACACATACTGTATGGTATGATCTAAAGTCATGATGTTCTTATGAATAATAAATGATGTTGATGAATGTGACATGTGGATGGCCTGAAAACTGTCAAGCGTGATCAGAAATGATATAAATAAAATCTAATTTAAATAAAAGTATTACAAGGAACAACTTGCAGCTTGGTTCATTTGGTCTAACCAAATCAAAGCAACAAAGTCATTTTAAACTGGCTTTTTACAATCAAACTAATATGAAAGCACAATGATGTAAGTTTTGGCAACTGCCAGCCTGCATCATCAGGACCACATGAGCCCACACAGAGAAATCAAATCTGACTGACAGCAAGTCATGCTGGGCTTTACTGACCCTGATGTGTCTGTTTACTGTTTCTTCTTTGGCGTTCACAAAGAACTCACAGAGAAATAGCCGATTATGGACATTATTAGTCGAGACTGCAACTGGGCCTCGTATATCACAATTAGTGACGAACAGACAGAAACAGGATGAAAGAGGTGGCTTTTAGTGTAATATTACAGGAGGACAGTCATTGTGTGGTTACTAAGTTTCTCTCATTGACATCACTTTTTATTGGAATTGTTCCAGTAGTTGTAGTAAAATGCTACACAGCACAGGTTCAGCTCCTTTTCACTTCCAGTGCATCAGGAAACATCCCCTCAAAAATGATCTTACATGAATCTATATGCTCCATACACAGACAGCTCAATGGATGGATGAATTTAATAGTCACTAAACCTTTGGATTCGTGCTGCTATCTGTTTTTCTTTCACACCACAATTGAATGCGCCAAACAGTTTTAGGTGTGAAAGCATTCATAGATCTGGGGAGCTCTCAAGACCGGAACAGTGTGAGTTAGCGCTTAAACAAACTGTCTGATATCTTCGGATTTCTGCTCGTATAAGACAAGTCCTCCTGAAGAGAGGACGACCAAGGTGCTATCTGCGGGGAACATCACATGGGTGAAATAGCAAGGACCGTGAACAAGTGACTGAAAGAGCTCCATAAGCTGTCAACATCTGACAACATTCCTGAACATTAGACCAAAACCAGGCACAGCATCTACTAGGAGGGTGTCAGGGTCATCAAGGAGTCCAGGAGCCAGTGGAGGAAGGCAGAGGAAGACCTTTGACACCAGAGACCATCTCTGGACAGAGACAGTTACAGAGACTCCCACCCCCATATATGACCACTTATTATCATGTGACCAAAACCCACCCTTAGCTCGTTTAACAAGGCAAGTTCTATTCACTGATGAAGGTCATGATATATGGTTAAAAGCCCCTGAGGACACCAGTGAGTAAACTTTAAGTTTGGAAGATTTCATCATAAAGGAAAGTAAATCACTATAATCAGAAGCTCCCTAAAGTACAATCGTGTACAATTCCCAAGGTATCTCAAAGTATAATTTTAACTTAAGTTTGTTCCTTCTGAAAAATATGAGCATTTTATAGCTGAAAATCATCCCAGCACTGAGAAGTCACATATTGTCTCACAATGTGTTGTCTGGATGATAATTGATGTTATTGGGGTTATTGCTGCCAGCTAGTGTTATTACTTAAATGAGTTTTTTCCCGGAAAAACTTCCAAGCAGATCACGTCAGCCCAGTGAGTTTGTAAAACAAAACAAAACAAAACAAAAAAAATCACCTTTGTTTCCAGCAAAGTTAGCAAAGTGCTTTGGAGGCCGGTGGCTCGCTCAGTCGAGGTTCAGAAGAGGTGTAAATTAAAGTCTGCTTTATGGAGACTAAATGAGAAATGAAAGGCAACATACACTCACCAGCCACTTTATTAGGTACACCTCGCAGATACCAGGTTGGACCCCCTTTTGCAAGCAGAAGTGCTTGACTCATTCATTGTTTAGATTCAACTAGGTGTTGGGAACATTCCTCAGCGATCACCATATTGACATGATAGCATCATGTGCATCCATGGTGCCAATCTCCCATTCCACCACATCCCAAAGGTGCGCTATTGGAGTGAGATCTGGTGACTGTGGAGGCCATTGGAGTACAGTGAACTCAAAGCCAGTTTTGAGATGATTTGAGCTTCGTGACACAGCATGTTCTCCTGATGGAAATAGCCATCAGACGATAGGATGGACATGGTCAGCAACAATACACAGGTAGGTTGTGAAATTTAAACAATGCTCAAATGGTAGTAAGTGTTTGACCTGATGGTGGCGCTGCAGGAAACGTCATATCATCACCAAAACCAACAGGGTTCATACTCTTGTGGTCACTAAGGTTGTCAGTAAATTTGAGAAGATTTGGAAGAAAACTTTTCAGGATAAATTAATTCCAATTTTGGCCTGTTTGTGCCGATGGTGGCGCTAGAGGAAAGGTCAAGATTTCATTATCAAGGGGTTATTTATGTTTTCAACAAATACACAAAGTGGCTGATACAAAAAAATGGTCAATAATAATCTGCAAATCATTTTTTTTGGAGGGAAATATCCATGGGGTTAAATTGACCCCAAGGGTGAAAAGTGTTAGTAATATTTGAGGAGAATAGGAGGGTTAAACTGTTACATATTCATATCTCCTTTGGCATGGTCTTTGTTAGTGAATCGCCCATTGATGGAGCGCATCTCTCCCCCTCACTCAATGTCTCTGAGCGAAAGCTGTCAAATCTGCCATTTTTCAGCACCAAGGACAGCGCAAAATCAACACCAGCTAATTTAGCCACTCTCAGCACAAACATCACCAAACATTCAGATCATTAAAATCCACTTATACAAAATAATTATTTACGGAATTTTACACTCACAACTGTCCAAATCCTCAATATTGAATCAAAACACTTACAGACAAATGAGGTGCTAGATCCAACCAAATAAGTGCCAGTCAAAATTTGGGAGGTGCCGGATCTTGTTCCGGCGGGTTCCAGCCCAAATGAAGTCCTGGCATGAACCATTGATACAAGGCTGGGTGGATCCATGCTTTCAAGTTGTTTATGCCAAATTCTGACCCTACCATTTGAATGTTGCTGCAGGAAGAAAATAGAGACTCATCAGACCAGTCAAGGGGGGCCAAATTAACTTTGTCATAAGAATAAATATTAATGTGCTCGAGGATATTCAATCACTGAGAGATAGAGAGAACTATTTCGGTAACTACAAGGTGTCTTGCAAAGCACACATACATATATATTAGAGATCGACCAATGTGTTTTTTTCAGGGCCGATACCGATACCGATTGTTAGTAGTCAAGGAGGCCGATAACCGATATTTGGAGCCGATATTCATTTGCAGTAAAAGTAAAAATATTGGTTTCACAGTTTTGAATAATAACAACTCCAGCATTCAACTTTGTTTCTGTGCCTTTAAGCATATGTTTATTAAACATCTTTGACAATCAACAACAACATCTGTGTTTGAAAATTGTAACAAAAAGTGCAGGGAGCTTCCAGGTTCAGCAGCATCTCTTATTAAGAGAGAACAAATGAGCAAAAGAGGATGGAGTAAAAATAAATAAAGGTATAGTAGAGTCGCTAACGGATGCAGGCGTGCTAACGGTGCTGAATGCAGGAGTTGTAGCTGTAGATCTGAGGCTGTCAAAAATCATGCACTCTTGAGCCTTGAGAAAAATCTTTTGCTTAACCAGGTGTTTCCTCAGATTAGAATTTTTCCTGCCGTTGGCCTCGCACTTCGCGTCACAAATACTGAGCGAGCGTAATCTGCATCACATTTTGAAAAATGGAGCTGTATCTTCAGCCGCTATCAGCCATGCTTGCTTTGTTGACGGAAGCCGCGGCTGCTGATGTCATTACGCTCTTGTGCGTGCAATGCTGTGTTCAAGTCCGGCATGGAAAATCGCCAACTCTTCCACTCCCTCACAGTCACAAGGATGCGTTTAGGTACCGAAACATGGTACTGTTTTATTTTACGTACTTGGTAGTAGCGACGCAATTCAATCGGTGCCTATAAAAGTAGCGAATTCGGTACCCATCCCTAGTCTTAGGGACTTACTTAACTTACTTTTGAAACATATATCTGCTCTCCGGAGTTCCTTTCCTCGCAACACTTTCTCCTTTCCACCATGTGTGTGAGCACTGTGCATGAGCAAAGCTTTCACTGCTGATTGCCTGTTACCTGTGACATGGCTCTGCTTGTAACCAATCAGATGGTGCTGTGGGTGGGACAATGCTAGAGACAGACTAGTGACTGCGGACAGAGAGACGCGTCTGCATCAGAGCCAAAATAATCCAGTTTTAAATTGATCTCTTTTCGGCCGTCGGATTAAAAAAAAAGGCAGATGCCGATATGTGTCAAAATGCCGAATATCGGCCGATCCCTGATATATATATTTACATATGTATATAAACACTGTATATACAACCTAAGCACTAATTATAGGATTTCATCAGAAGGAGGTCACACACACTGAATCAATACAGATGGGGGACATGGTAAACACTGCAAAGCCTGGGGAATCAAGCACTGTCAGTAAACATGTGACATTTGGACGAGGCTCTTGTGGGTTTTCTGGCACATCGAGCTAAAAGGTCAGGCTATGATAGAGAGTCCTTGGACATGCAACTGTAATTGACCTTTTCCTTTGATAATAGGCCATGGATTGACATATGCTTCTATAGGGGCCAGGTTTCATTTACTGCTCTACAAATATAATTAGTTAAGTTGATCAGGGAGTCATTATGTACAGTAAGTATTACATTTAGAGGTTCAGTACTGGTGACTGACGTGAAACACAAAGGCTTTTTTTTCCGTCTTTGTATAAAGCACTGTGGTGGACTTGCTGCCAAGAAATGATCTGAATCTGAAAATAAGATATTTGTCACATCATGGGTGGGATGGACTATGTTTTGGTCTGTATCTAATGACAGAATTGTTGCTGTGGCTTGCTTTTGCTTCTAAATGTTGGTCTTTTATGACGTTGTCAGAACATGACTGTAAGGCTATAAGCTTCTATGCAAGATGAACAGATGCCTGAACCAAGACAAATGTTTTCATTTTAGAAAAGTTTCCCACTGCCCCTGTAATACAACATGATTTATATCACTGTGTCCTCAAACATCATATTAAGATTATCTGACAAGTGTTAGCACCAGTATTTCATTATCCTCATCCTATGATCATATATAGTAACACTCTTCCTTATTTACTTTTTTATATCTGTAACCTAGCAACCTATCCACAGCCATTAGCTCGGCTACGAATGCTAACCAGCTTCACAGAATTTCTGCCATGTGTGAAAATAAATCACAGCAACTTTAGTCACATCTTTTTGCTTTGAATAATCTGAACGAAGCTCAAATGAGCCACAGATGATTAACGAAAGACCTCCCATCTCTCAGATTCAGAGTCAGGAGCTGGCTGGCACGGCTTGTGTGTACATCAGCCACAGCTTAGGGACATCCACTGTTCAGATCATAGCCTATCTGATGCCGTAATGGAGGCAGAGAGAGATCCTAAATGTAGATGGACACAGATCAGAGACACTTCTTAAGAGTCTCTGCAGACTACAAAATTGGGAAATGATGGAACAGTAATTTCTAGTGCTGATGGAATTTGCCTATTTTATGCAGCTTCTTTCTTCTTTACATAGTCTTAATTCAATTTCTCACCCAGCTTTAGTTCTCTAAAGCTTTTTATGAATGTCACTAGATATAAGATCTTGAAAATGTGCGACCTTGTGTGACATTGCGTGGACAGATTAACCTGTTTGCATTGCCCCCCGTCGCTTCAACAAGTCCTCGACTTACTGGAAGTCATTTTTGAGTCCTTCATCAGACGGAACAAATGTGCTTTAATCCCCACAAGCCATGTGACCAGCTTGTTCTCCAGCTCCGTTTTACATGTCCGGGTGTGTTTTTCTATGCTTTGAGTCTATTTTCATTCCACTGAAGCACATAAAAGCTCCATTCTTCTGGGTGAGGCCTTGCACTACTTTAAAGCTGCATTAATCAACTGACACTGGAGTAAATCACTATATGTAACATTAAAGGTCACTTGTCATGATGAAAATGTTGTCAGGTGGAAGTGCTAGGAGAAAGGTCACGAGGTCACCAAAGTCATTAGAATTAATAGATCATTTTTTTCAGGACAGGGAAAATAACTTTGAGATATTAATTTATTTCATATAATTCACATTTATGTTTATCCTACATAGCCTCCTTCTGTGTGGACAGCAGGGAGGGGACTTTAGTACAATAAGGACAATATGGACATTGGGTAGGGGCGGATATGGGGACATGGGGGATGCTATCTGCAACGTTTTCAGTCTAACAATGAACCTCTTTTTTCCTATTGAAAAACAAGTGATAAAGCCATTGGAAAGGAATGAATTCTTTGCTGACCATGAAGATGAGTAATAAATGTCCCTGAAATCCAGCAAAGAGTTTTTTTTTAAAGTGGTGGTCATGGGGAAATTCTGATGTGATGGTGAGAGAAGAGGAATGGACAGGGGATCACTAAGATGATTAGGAATTTACTTCATGGTAGATTATGGAGATATCTTGCTTCAGGTCAGTGTGCTGGATGAACGGACCATGTAAAATCTTCACACTGAGGAATTTTAATGTACTTTTTCACGTGTTTAAAAGATGAAGGCTACTTTAAATTGAATCAGGACTACGCTCCCTCCCGACGGGTAAATTGCAAAAATAAACAATATATAGTCTCTGTGTATACATTTATGTATAGCTTTTATAGTAATGCATTGTATTCAAGCTGGCAAAGAAAATGTATATTTCTCAAGAGTAGCAGCCATAATGTAACTTCCAATTCTCCCAGTACACCTTCATAAGTCAACAGAAAACAAAGCACAAATACAATGGTAATTGTGATTTTGATGTGGACACATTTACTGTCAGTGTTTGACTTTAAAGAGACACGATTTGCCGTACTTTGATTTCACACTGCATGCTTGTTGAGACCGAAACTGCAATGCAGCATACAAATGCAGTTTTCTTTCCCAATTGATTGAGGAAGACCAAAGTTAGTTACTAATTCAATTTACTGAACAGCTTTTGAGAGAACTGTCTGCAGCACTGAGATAGACACAAGAGAGGAGGCGCATCAGTTCAGCTGCTACCGCTGTAGCTTCTCCAGGCCGTGTGTTTGCTGAACTGAGCTCGCAACATTTCTGGCACTCATCAGTTACTGCACGTACAAGGGTCTTAAACAGACATGCAACAGCTATAATTAGATGTGTAGGCGATTTAGGTGTGACTGTAATGGCCCCTTTGTGGACTTTATAACAAAACTTATCAGTGAGTATGAAAGTGAACATCCCAGCCCAGCGAATCAAGCCATTGTTCACTCTCACTTGTTCACTTATCACTCGATCAGACCACCACTAATTGCTTGTTCTTTGCACTATCACATCTGGCAGCCTAATTAGTTGTCTTGCTTTTGTGAGTTACTTTTCTTCAAGAGAAGCTCAGGTGATAAATCTAGCTCTGAACAGTGTTGTTTTTTTTTACGTGACTAATTGAAGCCGCCTTGAGGGATCATTGCAGCGAATGTCATTTGTTAATGAGTGAGGATGCGAGAACTTAATAGACGCAGTAGTTTTGAAGTGTTTCAAAAGCCACACGTTTTCCGCAGAAAGCATGAGGGGCAGGGTGAATGGTCGCTATATCGATTACTGCTTAAATTCTAAATAGAGACTGACAGTTTGGGCAGCTACTGGATCCTCCAATGGCTGAGTCAGTGCCTTGTCGCTGTCACAGCTGTGCTTGCCAGTGGCAGGTTTGTTCCCTATCAGAGGATAAGGATATCCATCTTCACACCTCAGGGTCCTCAGTAGGCAGCCACTCTCTCAAACGGCTAACTTTGCTGAATCTAAGCAGGGCATTTCAGGTAACCAGCCTCCCTCCCTGGATGTATTCTTTAGCCATACTTCAGGGACATTTTGGGGTGCTGGAGAAGGAAAGTCAGGGGCAGTGCCTTGAACTTGATCATACCTCATTTTTGTGTGTGCTAAATTTTAAGAGGTCGTCACCATGTCTAGATTCAGTGTGGTGTGATATCACAGAAGTCAGTGAACCACTTTGTCAGCAATGCTTGACTCGTTCAAAGTTTCCTTTAGTGAGTCACTGATTGCTTGCATGGATGTGATGGAACAGAGCTCCCGTTATTTGAGACAAGAAAAAACAGAAGTCTTCCATGAAGAGTGATGACAAATGTAATGTTAATAGATCTGAGCAACAGTTAATCTGGGAGACAAATTCAATCATTCTCCGTGACTCCTTCATTCATTACTGCTGCTAAGCCACATCTCTTGGCTGACATCCCCACTTCCTTTATTATCCTGTCAGTCTGAAATCTTGGAGGCATCTCCTTCCTGTGCAATTTGTCCATATGAGCCTTACATGACCAAACTTTTCACATACCTAAATGGGAGCCAATCACCAATCACAAACTTTATCAGTCAAAGTAAGTGCACATAGCATGATGCCTCCAGCTTCTGAACAGGTATCAACAACGCGTTATGTTCTTAAACTAGTCTCTCTGATCTGACTGAATTATTTTCAGTGGTAAGAAGTAGCCTAAAATGTTTTGATTAAGCTGAGAGAGAGAATTTAGGATATTTGCAGCACTAAAAACTTCAAATTCAAGTTCAAGATACTATCCCCAAAACACTGCATTGACCTTATGGAGCCCACCCATTGTTTGGCCTGTTCAAACTGCAGTTTTGTCTTTGAACTTCTTCTCACCATTGTTGACTATAGTAAACCTCCACCTCACCCCGGTCCTTATTGGTTCATTCTCAGTGGCTCTCAACAGATTCAGTATTGGCACGATACAGGACGAGACATTATGTATAAGTTTCCCTGCGAACGCTCTGTTTAATTTTTTATCACGGGCTTGTTGTCAGCTCATGAAACATAGCATGTGCTTGTGTTTGGGGATTTCACAGTATTGCGGCAATGCATTCTTAGCAATGCGTCTAGGAAAGGTGCCAAGATGGTTACAGGGAAAAGAAAAGTAAGAGAATTACAAATGTAGAAAAGTTTTGCATTTGGAACTTTTGTATTTTAATTTTATTTGTCTTTAATTCTTAGTATAAGTAATCTTTTACTCATTTTCTCAGGTGCAAGTCACGATGTCTGCTAAAGCTACACAATGAGCCAGCGAGTTCCATGCCAGTTCCATAAAGTGCTGTACATAATAAAAAAGAAACGACAGAAGCCACTCTTCTGTCTGCAACATTTGTCACTGGCATGAAAAAAATAGAGAGTACATTTTACATTAAGTCTGGTTACATAGATGCCTTCTGTTCTTTTAGGAAACTACCAAACAGTTACAGGAGGCATCTCAAAGTGTTTCCTATAGAAAGACATAACACCAACAAAATATTTTATAAATGTATAGTGCCAGAAATGCAGACAGTTTGTCCTACAGTATATGTAACTATTTGGCAGCTAGGTTTAATTAACTATTAACTTTGGGCCACACTCCCACACAGACTCTCAGAATACAGACTGTCTTTAGCTTCAGGCTGATAATTTATAGTAATTCATGAAGCATAATGCAATCACTGTTTCCATCAAAGAAAAAAATGACAGCTACAAGGGATACTCTAAGAAATTCCTTGTCATAAATAACCAAACAATTCCATCTGGAGGTTATAGTTTCAAGTGATTTTGTAAAACCCTTTGTCCACTACTTGGGCTTCTATAGAGGTGGGGGACCTGCACGAGTCAAGAGATGGTCAAGTCCAAATATCCTGACTTCCCACTGAGCCAATGAGCTGGCTTCACATTGAGCCAATGCTTCACATTGAGCCAATGACTGCCATTATGTTTCTAATTACTGATAAAATGATTTCTTTTAAAGACAGACACTTGATAAATAGTAACTTCTGAAATATAACTTTGACTATAATGTCAGTGGAAACATTTTTATTGACACTAATTTTAATCTATAGATCCTTAAGTGTCTTCACTTTTCCACAGATCATCTTTTATTTATTTATTGAATGTGGACTCGATCAATCAATATTATATAACCAATAAATTCGATGCACATGCGAAGGGGGTCACTCATAGTGGAAAAGTCTGCAGTTCCCCCCAACTCTACAGATTGTTTTGTGTTTTACCAGCCTGCTTTCCAGCCACTGCATGCAGCTGTTTGCAGGAAAACAAGGTCTGACAAACCCACTGCACGCTAACCTGCGCAGCATCAAGCAGCAGACAAAGCTGGCAACTAGTTGGTGATCATGGTCGAATTCAATTAATGTGATTTAAAATGATTGAATAGGCCTATTTTGATAAAACTCTGTTACCAAATTGAGCCATACAAATTAGTGTTATTATTAAATGTTTTATTGTTTAGTCTTAATGGTACTCTTAGTGTTCATGATAGTGGCTTTAACGCCTGCTGATACACTGATAGGGAGAAAATGAATAATTAATTTAAAGACAAAGTGTGACATGAATGGGAATAATCCATTTCTCACATCTGATCTTCTTAAAAAGCCAGGAGACGATACTTACTGAGGCTGTGATTCTTTATCTCCTTTGAATCTTTTACAAGTGATGTTTTTAATTGCACAAGCATTGGAATCGCCACCACTTCTCTGCCATTTCATTTGCGATTCTCTCTTTCTTCCTTAAGAGATAGAAGAGGCAAACTGCTTTATTTCAGTGCCTCTGAATAATTGATGTGTAATGCTGTTGTGAAGTGGAAAGCACCTCATAGTGGCTGCTCCGACGAGCCAGGGAGACACAGCGTTCCTTTTCAACATTCCTCCTCCTCTCTCAAGAATAGTGGAGACGGTGAGAGGGAGGGCCAGACGAAAGAGGAAGGCACCAAAATAAAAGGAAGGAGAAAACACCCCATGGCCCCTGATATCATTGGCATGGCTGGCAGTATCCTTAGACGAGTTTATTTCTGAGAGAGCAGGGGTGGTTCTAGGGTGAGTGAAGATCTTGAGTTGGTGTCAGTTGAGTCAGTAAGTTGGGGGTCATGTTTGAACAATAAATACTACAATATAAAAAAATTAATTAAATTAGTAATTGTGGCATTATTATTATTATTACTCAAACTCACAAATCTGGCTACTTCTTTGGTACACATATAGAAGAAATCTACTACAACTGTTCTGTCTAAAGTCTACTTTCATGATGCTTATAATGTTCTGTTTTCATTGACACCATCATTAAGGTGTTAACCATATATTGAGTTTGCAGTCCATGATGGTGTTGTAGTGTTGAGTAGAAATGTGTTTCTAATATTCTCAGTGTTTATTGTTCAATTCTCTCAATGTTTTGTAGTCCAGTCCAGCCCAGTCAGTCCTCTCTAACAGTGTCAAAACTGAAGATTAATATCTTCATAAATGTAGAATATATAAGTTATTTATAAGTGGTCACTGAGTGTATATGAAATGATTTAAATTATTGTGGTTGGGAACAACTCAGGATCATGAGTGTCATCATTATTAAGGACAAGGTGGTCTCCATTAAGTTGTTCAGCTTTGTGGGACGACATAATTTGCAGGACTTGATTTCTAAAATAGTGTTTATGTGCTACAATCAGTGTGAGCACATAGACATAAATTGACACAAATAATGCACTGCCAACTGTAACACGATTGTGAAGTTACAAATTCGAATGAACAACTTCAGTGTAAAAGTAGCTGTCTCACAATGTGTTTACTTTACTTTGCTCCATTTTAGTGGCCTGAGTGTGGGAAGCCATATCTGTTCCATCAGCGCTTTGCTGCGACCTTTTCACTTACAACACATTGATCCCTGCACAGCTAGGATCTGGGTTTGGTACCAAAAATGCCCCGAGTGATGAACAGCAAAGACTCAGGGCTTTGCTGAAAGCATTGTGGGCTTGAGCTGTGTAAACCCAGGCCTAGCTTTGTCTGTGGACTAGAACAACTCCTTTCTTTCCAGAGTTCCTCTGACAGTGTTTGTTTGTTTATCAGAGGTGACCCCCTGACTAGATGTTCCTGGTGTGAGTAGATCTTGTTTAAATGCTAAGAGCTGTTTCGACTAGTAGGAGGTCTGAGACTAAGAGGAAGATTAAAGCAGCAATCAGTGCTGGGCTGAGGAAGCGGCGGAGCCAGGGAGCGGGAATTTCCATTTTTCAATTTCTCATCATCCAATATTTTTCACAGGCCAATTCATCTAAAAGCCCCCGCCCCCTTCAAGAAAGGGAGGAAAGCATTTGGTTTATGGCAGTTCTTCAGGCAAGCCTGTGTGTGTGCATTCACAGAAGTATAGAATGACAATGCAAGATGTGTATGCCGACTGCAAATGCATGTGAATTTGAATGAATGTGAGTACAAATTGTGTAACTGCAACTGATCTTTAATAGAAGCAGCAAATTGCATCGGGTATGAAATGCAAGTTTGTAGAAGAAAAAGAAAGCCACCTCTGAAACCAGCTATAAATCTCTTATAAATATTAAGGCAACTGTGCTGCCAACAAGCTTTTAAAGACCCGTACACTGAAACACAGGGACTCAACTCACACGTTTTAGAGTCAGCTCTAAAGGCACTTAAGTAATTTGGACAGATGCTGACAGAAACTATCACAATCATGAACTTCGAACAAGAGGAATCTGCTCGGCTGTCCTCAGTCAACTGTCTTTAGGCACTAATATGGTAACAATAACTGACAGTACAGTGTGAGCAGATTAGTGTGAGATTTCAGTGCTCGCTACTTACCACTCTCTTCAACATCCAAGCTTAAATTCAGCCGGTGTTTAGCTTTTATTAAGACCATAAGGGATCTTAATTTCTGTATATTGGTAAAAGATGCAGTGTACTGTCCAACACACGCTGGCTGAGTTGTGTAGCATGGTATCATTTGACATCAAGTCAAGTAGTTAGAACATCATAAACATCACAAAAATTCATGGTTTTCTGGTGTGTTGATGCGTATCAATACTAGAAAAAGGACAGTTTAATTCCTACATATCCTGGGTGTTATTTAAAAAAAAAAAAAAGAAATTTTGGATGCACCTCTAATCTTTTGCCACAATTAAACAAGGGAAACAAACAGGTTTTCATTCAACTGTTGACAACTTGTAGTCAACCAGTGACATGGGGCCGTAAGTGCACAAGCATTTAATTTTAAGTGGTAACAAGTCAAAAAGTCGGGAACCACTGACCTAGACATCTATAAGAACTTTTTCAACCTTGACACATTTTGACCTGTAAATGACCAAAACCATGCTTACTGGGAAAAGTTATCACCCTCAACCAATCTTGACTGTTAATTGGACTCAAACCGCCAACGCAAGATCTGAGTTAAACAATGCTTTAAACTCATCAAACAGCATCTCTGTAGCACTTCGGTTGATAAAAAGACCTTTCAGATAAACATCGGCTTCGTTTCACTGTAGTGGGAATCACGCCACATCTCTGGAAACACGTCCTTGGCAGCGTCACATGTGCTAACTTGTTCCCTCTATACGCTAGCTCAAAAAAACCCAACCTGACAGTTTACAGTGGAAAGGAGATAATTTACCATCACAGTTTGATCAAAGACAATTTCCTGTTTTATTCATTGGGAAATCAGCAGCCAAAGCTGTCATCACGTACTAGAGTACTTCTTGTTTACTCTGGCAAGAAATTCGCACAATAGACGCCTGTGGAAAAATGTCTAGACACTGATTACTAGTCACTGCTGACACAAGCGAGGGAGGAGTAGGTGAGCGATAGCAGTGTTGTCACCGCTTCCTCCCTGATATTGTCTCCGAGTTTATAATTTAAGCATCTGACTTCAGATCAGATATTCAACATAATCATAGATTTCTGGGGAGGAGAAAGGTGATAATCAACCCTCTAACACAATATCTGAGCTACTGATAACCACTCTGTGACAGGTCTCTACACTATCCAAATCAGTGTTTGATCCTGCCGTTCATACATTCAGAATGTGAAATTTTAATGAGAATCTTTGGTGCTATACACACAATCTGCACAGACAGTCAGTAACTAAGCAGCATTTGCTACTTATCATGGTAAGACAGTAGTTGTCAAGCAGCACACAGCATTTGGCATCGCCCCCTCCGCCTCACCTTCCACAGACAGCTTGTGTAATTAACTCTTTTGGATTGTACCTGTGATCTGACTTTGCTATTTGCCACACTTTATCGTGACACTTTTCTTTACTTCCACTTCAGGAAAACTCCTTTTATCTGAACCTACCGTCGAATAGAATAGATTTTGAATCATTGCTGGATCTATTCCTTTATCCAAAAATCAGCACATGATTTTTTGGGGATGTAAATTTATTCTGATTTTGAACAACATATTAACCAGTTTGCGTGACTTTCCTTTCAATTTCCCCTCGTATTACCGATTTGAATATTGTCTTTGATAACAAAGCTCTGAGCGGGCGCACAGCAGGAATTTCGTTGTGGTGGAAAAAATGATGGATTCATTTTCACAGGCAGTTGAAGGATCCGTCTTAATTATCTCAGGCTCTGGACTTTGATCTGACTCCTGCCCGTGTCTCCTGTTACCTCAGGCGTATTTAGGTGTGTGAGTGTGTGCTGTTGGCTTGTGCCATTGTGAGGACCCAAAGTCCTCACAATTATAGTAAAATAAAGAAAAACGTTTTTGATGATCCTCAATGTGTCAATGTGAATTCAGGGTTATTTCTGGGCTACTCTGGCTGTAAGGTTCAGCCCTTGTGTAACATTTTGTTTTAGGATTCAGGTTTAGGGAAAAATGCTGAAAACCGCTAATACTAAGGGAATCATATCAGCCCCAGGGCATCAACCTCATATTAATGTTTCCTAGTTCAGCAATGCAAGGGTCAAAATGTTATGTTTGATTAACAAACTGTCTTTATACTATGACTATTTCATGCAAATGGTTTAGAGATATATGGAATTAACGTATGAGGGCTCCTGACCCCTACTGAACATAATGATTTGACTGTACTGAAGTGAGGCCTGTTTGTTGAGCCAGCACAACATGTTAACACTGACTGAACTGAATGGACTTTTGTTTCTTCCCAAACTACACAAGTCAAGCACAGCTAGGGCAGTTGGAAAAGCTTTTGCTGCCATGAATCTCACCATGACATCTGTCTGTCGCACTTCAACCTTAGCCATACTTTGATGGATAACAATCACCCTCTGGTAGGACTTTGCTGCTTTTGAAGTCAGGATAAGGCCAAACCACAGCACCTTTGCCCTATCAAGTATGAAAGCTCTCCTGCAACTATGACTAAATTTGAGTTTGCATTGAGTTTTTGGCTGAAGCCTGAGCCCTCCTCTTTGCTCCCCCCAATCATGTTTAAACAATGTCTACGACTTTATAATGAAGCATGATGAAGCCTAAGTAATGAGGTGGCAATGAAAGGCCCTTGTATAGCTTTTCCCAAGCCCTTTAACACGGGGCCCTGACCTTTTTAACTAGCAGAATTAATTGGGCCGAGCTAACCTTTTAGAGGCTAGCTGTGAAATAAGACCAGCATTCCCGGGTTGCCTCATTATACCACACTAGCTTTGGAGTGTGAGTGCTCCTTTTTCCCTATAGTTTGGGGATGCACAGCAGCCAGTCAGCAGCTCAGATGGGGAATAAATTTCAGGTCAGTCCAATTGAGCCCAGTGCTCTATGCCCGGACTCTCCAGATGCATCAAAACTGTTTTCATGGGATGCAGCAGAAAAGTGACAGAGTTGTCCTTTCTAGAAGACACATATTCAATCATATCCTACTGAACCCAATTATCATGGTCCTGGAAAGCTTCAAATGTAGTACAAGGAGCACAGATACACACAATTAAGAAATTAACCAGTTGTTACATCATTCAAGATTTTCTGAAAGCATACAGAGAATGAGAAAAAGGAGTTCAGTCAGTCAAA
The DNA here is from genome assembly GCA_037975185.1 of Centropyge bicolor. Classification (NCBI taxonomy): domain Eukaryota; kingdom Metazoa; phylum Chordata; class Actinopteri; family Pomacanthidae; genus Centropyge; species Centropyge bicolor. The sequence goes on from JBBMOC010000067.1 coordinate 745,858, forward strand.
GATTTGATTTTCAGAATATTCAACCAATAAGCAAGAATGTACAGAATGAATGCAGTTAATATTAGTTTATATTGGGAGCTAATTACAAGAATGGTTAACCCGTTGCTTTGGTCCTTAGGTCGTGGTAGAAACAATTCTTTGATATTAGGAAAGAAAGCAAACAGGTGTGTAGGTAGCTGTAGGGACAGATAGAGCGCAGGAAAGGGAGCCATCCTCCAGACAAGTACGGCGACTATTCTCAATGCCTTCTCTATCTGCCACTGCTCTATGGCAGATGAAATAGCTCAGACATAACAGGTGTAGACTATGATTGAAAAATGTTGCATTTTGTTGCTACCTGTTTTCTACCTGCTTTTGATCAACTATGAAGACATATATTAATATAAGAATAGCATAGTCTGGTTTAACGACCCTCTTTTTGCGGCTTGCATTTCTGCCATGATATAGGTAGTGATGTGAGCACACATCCTAATAATTGCAGGTGATGCATGATTGTTGCTGTCATTAGATGCTCTCTTTTCAGCCACCAAACCTCCTGAAGATTCACTGCAAGTCTGAATACCAAATGAGCACATAGAAAAATGGCAGCATGTAATAACAATCTTACTTGAGCCCTGACATCACAAAAGTCTTACGCTTAAAAATATCTTTGAATAAATCTGAAGGACACAGCATTCACATTTTTTGTCCAAGAGTGAGGGCAAAATTGAGCATAAGATAACCAGGAAGATTGGTGTCGTTGTAATGCACATTCTGTCCGCCTGTTGTGGTAAAGAGGGAGGGTGGAATATTGGCCAATTGATTCATCAATGGCTCTAGGTTGTAACCCTCTCCTATGGTTATGAGCACTTTGTAGTAACTAAAAGAATGAGAATCAAGGGTAAAAGTGGCCAAAATGAGTTTACTTTTTCATGGCTCACTATTGGGGACACGGTAAGGTGTGTGGACTTGTGGAAGGAGGTCAGAGTTTCTGGCTTCTTTACTCTGAAAGGAGACAGTTCAGGTGTTTTTGACATCTGATTAGGACATCACCTGGACTTCTTTCTGTGGACTTATTCAAAGCATGTCCAACTGGGAGGAGACCCTGAGGCAGACCCAGAGCTGCTGGAAGGATTAAATGTCCCATGTGGCCTGGGAAAGCCTAGGGATCCCCCAGGAGAAGCCATTGCGACTCAGACAGAATATAAACTTGGTGTCCTTTGTGAAGAGTACACATACATTATTTTTATTGAGCCCGAGAGGCCCCCAATTGGGGGGTGCTCGTGTTTAAGAGGAAGAAATAGTGTGAAACAATGCACTAATCATGAGAGAATATAGTGATGCTGCTCATCAAATTAAACAGCTCAAACGCCAGCTTAATGAATTATCAAACATAGAAATTAATATAGCGCCACCAAGTCAATCCACTCACCATAGAGAAACAACCCAGAGAACAGCAAAAACCGAAATCGCTTCGTCAAGCTATAGTCGTAAAATTTCTCTTACCTTAGCTGTTTTGCCGTGAAAAGTTTGTTTATCGGTAAATCCACACCAGAAACATTTAGTAGTACTTCCTGGCTCACACTGCAAACCATGCTGCAAACAACCCTGGCAACTCTGGGAGGTTTTGCGTCTTGGGGTTCTAATTGGCCAACAGTGCTGCCAATCTCACTTTGGGGGCTTTTGCTATATTCTATTGGCTCTAGCGCTTCAAAGGGGGCGTCGATCACTGAAATCAAGCAATTCATTACGGAGATACAGCCTCGTGTATCCACATACAGCTTCTCAGCAGTTTTATCAGCTTTACGCACAAGGTGCATGAGCAGATTACGTGTAGCGGGTCCTTTGTTTTTAATAATACAAAGCTTTATTGTGAGCAACTTTGTTGCTTGAAAAGGGGAAATAAGAAAATTCACATGGCGCAGTGAATCTGACACATGGCACTAGGTTAACCATAATGTAACAAACTGTGCCAAAATGTGACTTGGCCTGCACTGTCAGCACTAAAACCTCTCTAATCTTGTTCTGCTTCAGTTTATCAGAGTCAAACCTGAAATTTTTAATTTGTGCCGTGTGCCATCTTCATTTACTCTTAACCAGTAACATATACTGTTATTTACACATCTGAACAAAACTTGCAAGTGTTCCCTTTATTATGACAGAAGAATTATTCAAATAGATTTATTCATTTGTGGTTGCAGAGATATACTGTTTTTATTATAGGAATGTAATTTTCGAGCAGAGGCCTAAAAAATAGCTGAAGGCTTAAAGGGTTAACCTGCTGAGACCCTGCGTACTCATAGGAGGACATTACATTTCTGCCTCTCGGACCCATGATACTTCACTTTTAAAAATTCTTTTGACCTATTAGCCACATTTAGGGACACTGCCCACGCCACATCTTGTGGTGTTATCACAACGTTATACCCACCCACCCACCCACCCCCAAAAAATGGCGGGAATATGTGCAAAAACTTCCACAGCAGCACCCGAAGGAAAATAGAGAGGTCAAAATCAGTGTATTTCTGTACAAAAACATCTCTAGTTTGATATGGTAAAGTAAAACATCAATAAATGCGTGTACTTGTTTGAGGACATTGGGATTATGTAACAGTATTGATTTGTGCAAAAACCACTTCCTGTACAAAGATGAAGTTTGATTATTATACTTGTTAGGTCTTACTTATACCAAATAGCAAGTAAATACTCTGCCCAGGATTGAAAGGAGGCTCAGAAAGGTTGGTGTTCTCCTCCTTCACAGACAAGAGCAAGAGTTCACAGCCTGACTTCACACTGATGACAACATGGAGTATGTTGTAATAATTCAAAAGTAAATATTTCTGCTGCCTAATATGAAAGTAAAGGCACCTGACCTTAATCTGTACCAGACTGGCTTGTACTCTCATGCATATTTCCAATAGCCTCCAAATTCCTGTCTGTGATTTTGTCTACTCGATAAGTGGATCAGGTATTTTAATTAATCTTGTGAATCAGAGACCAAAGTTGCTACTAGATTGAGTCATTGCATCAAGTTCAATTTTTAATTAGTAAAAATAAAATTATCTAAAATTTTAACTGTGAGTAATTTCAAAAACACAGTTGTCCAAATGTGGCAGTTCAAGCTAAACTGATATTAACATCTGAGAGATATTCTATGTTTCTTGCTGTTTACAAGTCTGGATATCTGAGTATATAACCTCTCAGATTGAACCTACATTGTGGTTATTTTCAGGAGCTGTCTAGTCATAAAAAGCAGTTAGGTCAGCTTCTGTATTACTATATTAAAACCTAGGTCCATAATGGCTGGTTGGCATAATCTAGTATTCTCCGAATTGCCCCACGGTAATTGTCTGCACTGATCAATTCCACTGAGAGCACACCGGCCCAAACAAGGGGCGTCTGCTTTATCTGGTGTCCAAGTATTTTTGGTGCTGGACTGGAGCTCGTCCAAAGGCAGGTACTGAGTGATGAACATCTATTTTTATATTTGCCATGGAATTTAATTTTGGTCTGAGTGGATTGTTTTTGGCTCAGAAAAAGAACAGTTAAGGAGTGCTGCAGTCAGTGCAAAGTCAACACAAACTAAAAAATATGAAATTCAATCTGTGGTATTTTATTGCATTAAAATGTAGAAGTTGAAATTTACAGTAAAGTGAAGTTTTATATATAGCAATATATCAATAACAAAATAGTTTTATTTAAAAACTTAAAGCTTCATTCACTCCATTCACATTTTATTGCCTTATTGCGTTGATGGCCACACACACACACACACATATATATATATATATATATACATTGCAAGATTGCCATGATATGAAGTTAATTTTACTACTTCTACTATTTTAAATAAAATAACCACAAACCTCACAAAACGTCAGTATCACACAAGAAACCGTTTGTCACTACCAACCTACGGTAAACTGAAGACAAAGAAAAGAGACAAGTGGTTCCAAAATGACTGTGCTGATCATCAAAAAGTAGTCGCACCATATCAATTATTACTATGCACAATATACATTTTAGGCTGCAGTACAAAATACAAAACAGTTAATAGAATAAAGCATTCCATGTGCACAGTAATTAAAATAGACTAGCACCACAAATATAATTTCAGTTAAACATGAAATTATCACTTATGTTTATTATTATTATTCAAATATCAAAATAACACTGGGCAATCATTAGCATTTGGATTTAGCAGTAAATGTGAGTGAATAGTAGGGACAGATGGATTCAATTTAACCAGCAAAAACAACAGTAGGCTAAAAAAAAAATGTTTAATCCTGGCAAACACTTTCTTGAAAATTACTATTTACACAATTCACTGTGAAAGCTGATTGTACATCTTGAGCTCAGGAATAAACACTCTTTTCTTTTCTACCATTAATTTGAACAAATAATGTTAATAAATGAGAGTGTGTGTTTCATCTGTTTGGGGTTCTCCACACAAAACAAGGAAATGCATCGTAAACAAACACTGCAGAGCCTGTGGCACATTGATTGCTCCTCTTGTGACGGCGATGCCTTCTTCATGGTTTTACAGCAAGGATTCCCTGCATCCTGGAAACTGATGGTTGGGAATGAGCTTGCTGGTTCCTGTGGAAAAAAGACATGAATCTGATAATTGAGGTAACTGACAATGCAAAAAATGTCACTGACTGTGTGAAGCTTCAACACACACCTCATCAACTGCAAAGTAAGTTGGAGCTCTCCTTGAATATAGGACAGGCAGAGTCAGTATTGCTGCACACCTTTTCAGGTCTAAAATATGTGAATAAATAAATGATCTCCACATAAACCAGTGTAGTTTATGAAGACAATTTGTGTGATAGTGCATGTGTGTCTGACAGTGTCAGCCTCAGTTCCCGACAGGCTTGGCAGGAGGCCCCTCTGACCATAGACATATATATGTTGACGCCGCATTGAGCACTGAATCACACGTCAACGACGCCGCCATATTGAATGTGGCAAGAGCAAACCATAGACACATATACGTCTATGAGAACGAACAGAGAAGATGCCTCATTCACGTGCTGCGTGGAATTGTACCAACCGGTTTTCAGTCCAAACCAGATCTCACTCATTCAAAAAAAAAAAAAAATCTAAAAAAAAGTTCTTTGTTTCCCAAATATATTAGTGTGTAGTGTGTGTGTGTGTGTGAATAAAATGCATTAAGTTAACAAAACTTTGTAGAAAGGTGCTTTATGAGGTTCGGTCCATTTCCCTGCGTTAGTTTTACGGGGCAGATCTACCACATCCAATATGGCGGACACGCTGACGTATCACAGCAATGGGCCAACCCGCTCAATGCTGCGTCTGTGTATATATCTATGCCTCTGACTGCCACTATGAACCACCCTTATGATTTTGGGTGTCATCACATTGAAGAGCAGCGTTAAGATTCAAAGTCCTGGCCACCATACAGCCTCATTTCATGATGTATCTGCAACCAATTTAAAAATAGGGTTGACCTTCCAACCTGAAGTCCTCGAAGAAGCATTCCCTCTGGAGGTGGACACCAAGACAATTAATATCCCATCCACCATCTTGTCCCACACATTCCAGCTTCATCAACCCCCTGAAAGTGAGTATGGCCCTGCTGGAGCTGACCCAGGCTGTGGCACAGCCAGACTTAACCACTATTAAGGGAAAAATGGAATGCTGAAACTTGTGTAAGCAGCCTAGTTGGGATGGGGACTGAGAGACAGGTTGATGATGTAGATGAAGAAACTGTACTGTTGGTGAAGGGAGAAAAGCAGTTTAAATAGATATCAGGTTTTACAGCTGTTTCTACAGTTCCTGTGTTTGGAGATGAATTGGTTCTGAGCAGGGGGTGATTCATTTTGTCTCTAAGAGTTAGAATTTCATCATTAAGACTATCTTGCTTGGATTGGTAGAATGCCATTTCCTTTCAGGTTTTCACAGAGTTTGCTTTAAGTTGCAGGTTTGGGGGTTACACTGAACCTCTTTTGTTTTATTATCACCTTTTTTAGAGGGGCAATAGAGTCGAGAGTTATTCGCAGTTAGCGTAGGAGTCCTCAGTTACATTAATGGAATCACTTCCTTAAATTGAAGTACAGCAATTATCAGATAGACATCTAGTGTAGGAGGAGCGGCGTCTAACGGCATGTGATCCAGTAAAAGGGATTCAAAAGTTATTAAATAACGGTTCACTAAAAGAGGATTCTGTGGAAAGACTATTAGGCATTGAATTTCAATGTCGGTTGTCCAAACAAACTGGAGAGCGTAGTTAAAACAGTGAGTGGTTTTGTACACTCAGAAGACAGTTGAATCTAACAATAAGATAAAAGCAGTACTGAGGCATCTACAAGAATACTAACATGTTGTTCATGACTGTCAGGGACCAAGCAGCAAGAGCAGGGACACAAGAGTAATTTCCACCTTAAAGGCTTTATTTAGCCACATGAGGATCAGAAACAAAGTTGCAAAAGATTAAAATACATAAGCAAATCCAAAGTATCAACAAAATTACTAAAGCTGGGCCCTTTAAATAAACTGGGGTCAACGGCATGGCAACAGAACTGAACAAACCTGACATAGTGAATGACAAAAATGAAGGGTTATATATACACACAGGCTAGCGTACAGACAAACAAGGGGGTGGGGGGGTGGGGGAACTTATTCCCTCACCAATAAAACCCAAAATAAACTCAACCCTTAAACATATAACCCACATAATATCTACAAATACTAAATACATATACTACCTGAAACCCAAAAACATATCCACATGCTGCTGCAGAAGCCTCCGCAATTTAGAGCACCGCTGTCCAGCAACAGGATTTGGCAGCTTCCACTTCCTGTGGACAAGCATAAAGGACGCTTAAAACTCCTTTTTTAAAGCGGAGTTTTGCCTGGACCTCAGCAGCATGTGGAGAAACAAAGAAAAGGTAAACTATATTAGCTCAAAACCAGTTTGATAAACTTATGATAAAATAATAACCAAAATGTGTGCACTCAAATATCAAAATGTTAATCAAAAAACAATAAACATTGTTGAAGCAGAAATTGTGTTGTAATTCTTTACACTCAAACGGAACATTACTGCACAGTGTGGATTGTGGATGTGTCCATCACAATGACACAGTCAGTTTTAAGTAAGACAAAATAAATCAATATGTTAATCTGATATTAAATTGTTAATTAATACAGTTTTTGATGACAGAGATCTGATTTAACTCTCCTATGTTGTGGTGTGGTTAATTTGTTAAGTTTTTCATACAGCTCCTCTTCTGTTTACAGTTGACTTAATTCATTTAAGTAGTCAGGCAGATGCAGTCTCTACGGGGTTCTTGATGAGTAACTGCTTTAACGGATGCTCAGTGAGGCCTGGAGGACTGCAGCTCTGCCTCTTGTTCTCATGACTCTGGACAGTCATGGTTTTGGTCCACCATCCAAAGTGAGATGGATGCTGTCTCTCCTAATCAGACCAAGACTTCCCCAGAAAGTCTGCCACTTATCTAACAAGCCAGCATTATTTGTTGGACACCACCTCAATGGTTGAATGAAAGCATGCAGCTAAACATATCATCACCGATCAGATTAGGCAGGGACCAGAGAAAAATACATTTTACGACTCTGCAAAATTACACACCAACTACACATTAACTTTAGTGATCTCCAACTGGGTGGAGGTAAGCAGGTGTCATTACCACCAACGTGAATAACACTCTTATTGTATTTACACTTATCCTTTGGCAGCAGTTTCAAATGGGATTCACCATCACCAGCTCTGGCCACAGGAATACATTTGACCATGTTCTGCGATGCTAATTTCACATTTCTCAAGATAGAGCTGCCAATAATGAGAGTTGGTTTCTCAGCGGGTGTGGGAGAACTCGTTAGAAACATGAGCTGGCTGGTGGTGAACCGTGGGCTTCTGCTTCGGGCTATGCTTCCTTCGGACTGTCACCCAGCCGCCCTGGTTCCCCGGCTGCTTGGGACTAAAGTCCTAGGTTCACAAAGTAGTGGAGTAGTATTCGAATATATAAATAAAATAGTAGATAAATGTATAATAAATATAAAATGAAATTTTCTAACATAATTTTTTGAGTAGTCAAGTTTCAGTCTGCGTTCACCAAATGATGAGAGGAGGGGCATATCAAGCTTCATGTGGTGTGTGCAAATGGAAAATGTCAGAGGGGACATTAATTTGAAACCAAATATTTCCTACATATAAAAACAGAAAATAACCACACTATTTACAAGATTTACTTGGAGCAAGAAACGAGGGATGTGGTGGCTGCTGAAGAGACGCTGCATGTGGTTCGCCAGGCCCTGGCAGCGGTGGATCCTCTCTGTGAAAACATTCAACATTCATTACTTCTAAGTTCATTGAAAGAAGGCCCTCACTCCCTTTCTCCTGTCTCCCACCAGATCCCCTACACACAGCAATTCACACCTGAGAGGAATGTGGGGGAGGTGTGAGAGTCTGACTGCTTCTCTTCTGTCCAGTCCACCCCCAACAGCAGCAAACCTCTCACATCTCACATCTCCACACCTAGTCAATGACAATATCCATATACTATTTGCAAGTACATTTGTACATGAAAAGAAATAATTTTTACATGAATCAAACTTTTATTAATTGTCATTTTTGTTCATAACTATTGATGCACAAATCAAGATGGTCACACTGGAGGAAAACAAAGCCAGAGGTCAGTTAAACATTGATCAATTGGTCAATTTATTTATTGATTGATTGTCTGACACAATATCTTAATTATTTAATTCTTCTGTTTTGTCATTGCCAGTATCTTGATTTTGAATAAACCTATTTTAAAGACTAATCTTATGCATTTTGTAGAATCTTTTAAGACAGATGGCTCTGTGGTTCAGGATATAGAACCTTGATGTTTTATATAGAACCCAAGTTAACCCTTTTTCTATGAGCTTTGTCCCTTAAAAATGTCTCTTCACTCCTTGTTATTTTGTATTTTTTAAGACTAAACAAAACTTTATTGTAATGCTCACAAATCAACATTGACTTATGGTTTTGTAACCTAACTTTGTGGATGTGTCTGGCGGCGAGGTCTGAGGTTTGTTCTGCTTTCCTGGGATATTATGCCAGCAATGCAAGAATTCTGTTTATTGTGGATTAAACAAATTACTATCTATATCTCTGTAGCCCAGTCTAAAATTAGACTACATTTGTATTAAATCAAATGTTACAATCTGTAAATAGATTTTAACAGCATCAAAGTTCATGAAATAGTTTTTAACAGTGTCAAAGTTCATAAAATTAAAAAATGAATTTAAAATATGTGTTGTTTAATATGTTAAATTAATATTTGATGAATTGGGTGATGTTTCTTTAAAAAAGCAATGAGTTATGGGAAAAGCAGTTTGAGTGAGCTAAAATGTGCAGTCAGCGGTGCAAAGTAACTTGTTTAAAATAAGGCCATTTTAATTTGTGTTATTATTGGATCATTAAAAACTTATCAGCCAATCGTTGCCATTATCATCCAGAAAGGGGCGGGACATGTAGCGCATGCCAGGCTAACAGCGGTTTTGCATTCAGTCGTACGGCGGACAGAGACTGAGAGAGACGAGCGGCGGGTTTGAGAGATTTACCAGTTATTCAACGTAGGACGACTACTCGTGGTCCTGCTTATAACTTATGTAAAGGTAAATGAATATGTTCCTTTTTGTTCCCTACAACTCTCCGTTGTAGTAGTAACATTTGTGTTATGTCAGTTAGCGACCTGCTAGCTAGCATATTTCCAACATGTATATGGGCTCTGATATGTACTGTCTCTATTGGTGTCATGCTTATAGTTAAACAGTTTTATGCTAATTTGTACTAAAAAAGTGTTTTAATATCAATGCTCATAATAGTAATTATAATTGAAGGAGAAGTGGAGAGAGTGACGTCAGGGTGGTTTCCCGGGCTTCGGAGGCTGCTACTTGGACTGTGCTCTGCTGTGCTGATTTCTTCCTTCCCCGCGATTCCTGTGACGCTCTGAAAACTGTTGACTGCTATCGCCATCTTTCTTGTGACTGCTACCCCCCCATCAAAATTTCCCTTGGATTTCGTGAGTACTAAATTGAATTTGCACGTGCTTTTTTGTTTAATGCTCTTGGAAAGAGTGAAGCGGCCATTAAAGTTTTAGGCCCCTACGCCCCCCAGCTCCGCATCAGGCCTGCAACGTTTTTTTTTTATTCTGGTCAAGGTGTGTGTGTGGGCCCACAGATTTGCTTTAGAGAGTTTTGATGGTTGCTTGTGATTCAAATTTGTTGTTCTTATGTCAAATGTCTTGTTCTGTTTAGCATATAGTTGCACTGTATTGTGATAGGTTGCTAATGCATAAGACAAGATAATAAGATTGATTTGATACAAGAGTAACCTGATTTTATTTTTGTACATCTTTTATTTATAACACTTTGATTATTGCTAAATATTTTATTTTATAAAAAAGTTAAATTGTTGAATATTACTATTTTATTTTTGTAAATAAATTCCTATAAGGATTATTGGTTTTTTTTAAAAGTCAGTTGTGTGGTGTCCTCATTAGATTTTATTAACAAGATAAAATTCAAACTAATCATAAACGAACTCAGGCCCTATCCCACTGTACTGCCAACTCTAGCAAATACCACATTAGCTACATGGGACCTGGGTTACATCTCCATAAGTTGTCATTATTGAATTCAAATTTTCACGTATTACTGAAATGCTATCAAAATTGACAGACATTGTCTGGATACTAGAGACCACATGTTTCAAATGGTGTTGAGATACGTCTAACGATGCAGTGACATTCACTGTCTTTCTATAATTAGAACTGTCATCAAAGTAATGGACAATATACTTAAAACTAGCAGAAATATTTTGACTGTAGGACACAGAACTTTTTACAGGTTTTAGGAAACCCATGTCTCCCGAAGCACCCAAATCACTGTCTCTAGGCACACAAGAGTCAAGGGTTTGAATCCCCATGTGGCCAAGTCCTACTTGCCAACATGTCATATATGTTCATGTGGTCTGTTTTCAAGTGCTTCTTGTCATTTAAATAACAAGCATCAGAATGCCAATCATTGATCATTGTGCCTATATGTGCATTCATTTATTGAGAACAGTAAAATACTGTAAGAACAAATGTATTATCAATGTGCAGTCCCCCTCAGCTCTGTGGAGCCTTACAGCATCTTTCAGCTGATTGATTTTGTTGTCTTCACCACTTTTACTGACTCTAAATGCCATATAAAGAGAACCTGCTCCTCCAAGGTTACGTCATGTTCAATCCCAATTCCAAAAGAGTGGGACACCGTGTAAAGTGTTAATGAAATCAGATTTTGCAAATCATTTCAACCTTTAATTGAAAATAGCACAAAGACAACATGCTGAAAAAAATGTATTGTTCTATGATAAATCTACGGCAATTTTAAATTTGATGCCAGCAACACCTTTCAAAAGTTGGTTTTGCCAATAGTATGAAAATTTAAATGTTAAGATTTAGGTTATGTTCAAGAATGAATGGCATCATTTAGCGTGAAAAGGAAGGTTAATCATCGACCATGCCTGTCTATATAAAGTCAAAGGCATCACTAAAGGACAGCAAGAGATAAGGTTACCAACTAAGTTTCATATTGATGAATTACATCCTGATCTCAGAACTCTGTAATGTGTTTTTTTTCATATAGACATGGCACACTTACTTTGAATAGTTTCAAAGTTTAAAGGAGATTCAGGGCGCTGGAGAATTTCATCCAACTTATCTACTTGTAAGAGAAAGTGACTGTCAGAGGCAGAACCTGACAGAAATAGCAACAATCTCATAGTCAATCGCATCCGCAGTCATATAATATACAGACCCTTCACTGAATCCAAACTACTCTCACCTGTTCATGCATTATAGAGGTTTGAGTAGGACTTCCTATAAAGACAGACTGAATCACCACCACAACTTTTAATCCTGAAATCATTCAAACTCTTTGTAGTCAAAACTCAGAATCCTGTGTGATGTGAGTAATTACCTATAATTTGAGTAAGTCAATTGTAACCTGAGAGCATACTGAGTGTACTGAACTTTTCTTAGCCACAATGAAAAATGATAATGACCTTGATATGATGACTGATAATGACTCGCAATTTGATTTGTCAGTATAATCCTCATAGTAACATTAACCCTATATATCCAAATGTATCCTATATGATCCATGAGTTTTGGAGGCTCCTACATCATCAGTGTGCAAAATAAAAAGGTTGTGAAGCACAAAATGAGCCAAAATAAATGAAGTGTTCCTCTTCCACCTGCCAGTTCTGTTGGAGGATTTCTCATTGCTGCATGATAGCAGATAGTAGCTTATAATAAATAGTGGAATAACAATCTTGTTTGGAACTAGAATGACCAATTTGTGACATATTTTTGTTTTAATATGTTTTTGTTGAATGAAATTAAATGAAACTTTGAGTCTCAAATGATGATGATGTCTCAAATATGATAGAAATTTAAACTCATATATGGAAATGATTGAATTTTGTTTGTTTTTTGAGAAGGACCATTAAAGGCTCCAGTTTCAAAGAATTGGAATTTTCTGTCATTAATTTCAGGGTTCAGGGTTTACAGGGTTAATGTGTTGTGTAAAATGCATCATTTTTCTTGCAATAAAGACAGAAACTTTGAGCATGCTGTACAGTAAACTCAGGTTGTACTCCTGATGAATACATCCACCATGCATGCAGTTTCATTTTGTGACAGCCTCTCTTAGGTGGCAATTTCCTCATCCCTGGAAGCTGGTAAAGTGGCAGTCTGCATTAACAGTGTGATGTTTAGTTCACAGGGTATTAACCAGGCTTATCCCTGCAGTGTCTGATGAGCTGCATATCCCTACTAACCCATGCTGTGAGGTTTTTTTTCTCTTTGAGGGCAATTCCTGTTTCAAGGGGACCTGTGGAAAATCTAAACCAGCAGCAACAGTACCAAACGCAGACATACATTTAGCTTTCTGACTGCGACAGAAATAAGAACTTGGCGGCTGATATTTGAATGTTCACTGAGTTCCTTTCAGCCTGCGAACGGATCCTTCCTCTGCCTGTGCTTATTACTTTATTAGATGATTCATGCATGATTCATCCCAGAACAGTAGTATTTAGAGGTTGAATTCAGCTTGACTGGATAATTGCACAGTAGATATTGTCTTTGCAAAAACTGAGAAAATGCTCACTTCTTGCATTCCCCTTTAAGGCCTAATGAATATTTGTCATTTGTAATTACATTCTCAAGTGGCACGCTGAGGATTCACGAAATTCCACCCAAACATTTGAAACAACCCACCCTCAAATTGAATGCCAGCTTTTGTCAGTACAATTCAGCTTGAGGAAAAATAAAAAAAAGTACAATTCTACTTTATATGCTAAAGATTTAGTCTAGGTAAGAATGCCTTATCTATATGCAAATTATAAGTTATCAACTTCAATAACTGTTGAACGAGGTGTCTCCAAACATGCTATTGCCTTCATTTGTCAGGCTGCCAGGGTGGCCCAGTTTTAATGCAAAGCGTTCAATCTTGAGGGAGAAGGCAGCAAACACAGACAAATAATACATGGGGAAAGGGAGAGGATAGTTAAGAGCACAAAATGCCCGTGATGATAATGAGTTTTGTTTGTGTTGCCCACTTCATCTTTATAGCAATGATAAACCAACTAGCCAAAAGCAAATGAAAAACGCCTCTATAATGCTAATTGAAACGATTTCCTCACGCAGCGAGGGGGATTGAGCAGTTCTAGAAAAGAAGAAGAAGCCTTGTCCTTGAGAGGATCCTGAGACGGAACATTGTCCACCAGCCATCTACAAAGAAAAAAAGTGGCAGGCGTAATTTTAAAATAATGGCTGACATTTTCTCTATATATTATTGGTCTCACTTCATATTGTACAGAAGTTATTTCGTGTGGCCCCAGGGCAGCTCCTTTCATAAGACTTATTGCTGGCACAAAAAAAAAGGCAATGGCGTCGCTCCACTTGGAGTTAAAATATGGAAATCACACTGATAATTTCTGCTCACAAGCATCATCAAGGCTGAAACTGGAGCCGGAGGGAGGGGGGGTGCTTGATTGGTGAATCACTGAGTGTGGGAGGTAGGACGATGGGTGCTCAGGAGACCCAACCAAAAGATCATTGTTTTGAATAGGACATCTACAGTGAATCACTCCCTTCATCTACTGTCTCACACATAATACATATATGCACCATTGAGCAAGGCACCTGCACTCAACTTTTTAGAAGTGTGTCCTTACATATAACATTTATACATTTGGAAGACATGTCTGTTAGTACTTGTTGTGTGGGTAGCTGCTGCTTGTTTTTCTATTTTAATCTTTAGGACATGCTTATTAATGCCACTGTTTTCATTCTATATTTCAGTGCTATAGTAATGCTGGAGTCCAATTCTATCAATATTTTGTGTTTTCACTTGTTACATGTTTAAATATGTCTGTCACATTTTATATGGGGATGCATTTCTGTTAATGTTTTATGTTTTAATTATTGCATTAGTTGCAGCCATTTCTGCATGTTTTTATTTGTAGTGTTTTATTTTAATATCTGTGTTTTAATTTTTTTTTGTTGTGTATTAGTATTTATAGCATTTTTTATTAGGAGCACATTTTCTCTTTTGCTTTGTGTTTTCACATTTCTGTTTTTTTTTTCATTACATTCTATGGAGCCCCTAAAGGGACACTGACAGAAAAAAGAAGAAAGTCTTACATTTCAATTTTTTTCTGTCAATGTCCCTTTAGGGGCTCTGTACATTTCTGTATTTACAGCACTTAATATTTAAGAGATTGCATTTTAACCTTTGAATATGCTTCAGGGTTTGTAGCAAATTTTGTTCGCAGCATGTTTGTCTTCTGCCCTCACTATGTGCCCAGGTGCACACCTAAGCAGTGACCGAAACACATTACAAAACAGAAAACAATGCGATTTTATAAACACAATGTAAAATGATTTGCTATTTTGACAAGGAAACAGGATTCACAAAGCCATAGATAAGCTGTCAAATGAGTTACATTGTGCTTCATGTCAGGACAAAACAAAGTGTCACAAGTGAAAGAACAAGATTGAGTTTTTGTAGGAAGTACAACAAAGTAATGAATCCAGTAAATACGGAAGAGACAGTAAACAGTCAAAAGGAGTCAAATCGCAACAGGAATTCAACTTTTAACATTTTATTTGCTCTTGTTCCTTAATTAAAAAAAAAACAGTAAATATATAAATGAAAAAATACATAAATAATTTTACAACCTTCTTGATGTTGTTATTGAACTGCACAAGGTTTGACATGATATAAGAAGAAGTATTTCTGCCTTGAAATGGTCTTCCATTTTAACATCCTATCACCTTGTCTTGGGCATACAGGTTGAGTGTGAGGGTGCAGGGACTGGGTCGCCAATATACGCCTGCTGAGAAAAGCCTGGCTGCATATTCTTCCATCTGTCTGCCTGCAGAAACTCCATCCATAAAGGCAAATTGTCACAGAAATCCAAAGGGAAAAGAGTCTCTTTGAATGTCCGGCAGTTGCATATATCTAATACACTTGAAGGCAAAAACTGTTGAGAGCCAACGAGTGTGAGGCAGACGATTTGGAGCCTCAGAAGCCCTGAGAGCTATAGTCCTTATCTGGTCCTCTTTCCCTCAGCAGACGGCAACTGTGTGAACATCTCCTCCAATCGTCTGTGCTGAAAACGTCCTTATCTCTTCTCCGCTGCATACCTTCTCCCTGCACTCCCCAAAATTGAGCCACAATTCATTTAACTGCATGTTAAGGCTTTCATCCGAAAATGTGATATGTGATATATCCATTTGGGAGAAAAGGTACTTGATATTTTTCACATTAACACATATGATTGCATCCCCTAAAATATCGCCACTTTTTGTACATGAAGTTCGACGGATGGCTGGTGACATAAGGAACGTTCCAAAATAAGTTTTTCTCACTTCATTCAATTTGTAATAGAGGGTAGATTTCACATCGGCTTTTAAAGCCCTTAATATAATCACTGTTACCGATGGAGTTTTGCCATTACGTGGCCTCTCAGAGACGTTGTAAGAGTCAAACAACAACAACAAAAAAATCAATAGCATGAGGAAGATTAATGCTTCAAAGTAGTGCAGCAGCTAAAAACAATAATTTTGTTACAGTTGTGCACTGACTTAAATTCCCTGCATGCCTCCTGCAAGGGTTATTAACAAAGGTAGCGTTTATCATGGCGTTGTCTGGCAAATGAAACAGAGGGAAAAATGCGGCCGTGCTTGTAGCAGTGTAACATACTACATCACTGTAATTGAATGTATGCAGGCAGAGGCGGGGAGATGTTGAGTGGCCAAACTATTGCTTGTGTTTGACATGCTTACTCAGTTCAAACACACGTACTGCAGACGCACACACTTCCCACACACACACATAGTTCAAAGTAGAAATGATATGAAGTCAACTGTAAGATGCATACACTTGTTTTTCTCTTTCATTTCAGGCAAATATTCTTCAGCAGTCCTGCAGAAAAGGCCTCTAACAGGTATTTGTTCCTTTGTGGGAGCTGTAAAAAGCAAAGCTACCAGACATATATGTCAGCTGGAGGTGATGTGCAGTGGAACAGTAGAATGCTGTGTGTCAAAGTGTTAAGAGTTAGCAGCTCAACTTACTGTACTATAAAACTGAAAGTAAGTTTGGGTAAATCAAATGACAGTTAAAATATGTAGAATATATAATAAGACATTATATTCCTGAGGTCATAATGAATAGTATATTTACTGCATTGTGCCGCATTGATTAATCAATTTACACGCTTCAGGCTAACAAAAGTAACGGTAAAATGGAAGTTAATTGTCTTTAGTTTCACTAATGTGACATATGTCAGAATGAGAAAATCGAATGAAACAGATCCTAAGGATGTGATTCAGATTAGTAAATACAGCACGATCCACAGAGCCCTGGAGCTGCAGGGGACTGTTGGCCTCCACACACACCTCCCTCACCCACGTTGTTAGATCAGGAGGAGGAGGACAAGGAGACACAAAAAATAGACCTCAGCCACTTTCTTGAGAAAAATGGAGCTACTGCTGGAGACCCCATCTGCAGGCAATGGGACGAGGGTAGGATCCCCATAGACCTGCCACTTCCTTAAAGGTCCCCATGCTTGAGATGCAACACGTCCATTAGCAGGCTGGAAAGCTGAAAACATAACGCTCTCTTGTGTCAGTGTTTGATTTTAGTGAATTATGTGTGCCTAAAAATAAACATATTTTTAACTCCTTCCTGCACAAGATGAAACGAGTATTCGACCATTACTTCATTCACAAACAAACCAATCTATGACAGATGACACATTAGACATATTAGCTAAGTAATGTTTAATGTCATCTATATTGTTCACTCCTTGTTAATCATAAAATACTAATCTTAACCCTGTAAAGCCTGAACCATGAAACAATTAACAGAAAATTCCAATTCTTTGAAACTGGAGCCTTTAATGGTCCTTCTGAACAAACAAACAAAAACATTTCAAATATCAATTTCCATATATGAGTTTAAATTTTTATCATATTTGAGACATCATCATCATTTGAGACTCAAAGTTTCATTTAATTTCATTCAACAAAAACATATTAAAACAAAAGTATGTAACAAATTGGTCATTCTAGTTCTAAACAAGATATTTTTATTTGTATTCCACTATTTATTATTGTTATTACTCTGTATAAGCTACTACCTGCTCTCATGCAGCAACAAGAAATCCACCAACAGAACTGGCAGGTGGAAGAGGAACACTTCATTTATTTTGGCTCATTTTGTGCTTCACAACCTTTTTATTTTGCACACTGATGATGTAGGAGCCTCCAAAACTCATAGATCATATATGATATGTTCGGTGATACAGGGTTAATTAGCTTTTAAATACCAAATGAAAGAGAAGTTATATCTGCCCCAAAATACATTTCACTCTTTGGGTTTTTACTGCACTTGTAGTAGTAATGTTAGATTTGCAAACAAATCAAATGACTCAGAAGTGAATTCTTGTTTCTGTGTGCAGCATCGTGGGTGGAGTTAGTTTGAGTCCCTGAAATCACGTCTGATTGGACAAATGTAGGTAACCACCCATGACTTCAAGATGACTAATGAAAATATTTTTTACATTTCAAATGATTTATTTTTTAACCTTTTTGAAGCATATTTATTATGTAGCAAGATAAAGGAACAGTTAACACAGGAACACATTAGGCACATTAGAAGTTGGAGAAAGTTCATTTCACTGTGTCTTTAGGCTCAAGATAAAGGTGCCATGTGATTACACCCCTCTCCATATTTACTTTGCTTGTGCTGTCAGCTCTAGCCAGCGAAGATGTCTGAGGTGCAGATAAAGAAGACTTGCAATTAATGAGCACCCTGTCCGTAAGTTGGTAAACTGTAGTATTGCCACAGTATTATAATTAAACTAAATTAAAAAGTATTGATATCCAATAGTCTTTCAGAGGGGAGGATTGCACTATCATTATGCAGTATACAGATTAAAATGAATGTTTTAGCACAAGTTCAAACAGGAAACAACCATCATTCCAGGATGTCATGATTATCCATGATTATCACTGAGGACTGGCTGTCCAATATACTCCTCTATTTTACTGTTTAACTAAAGGATATTTAAAATACCTCTCCTGTTTCATCTCTCTGCTCTCACTGCAGTCTATGTCATTTTCACATTCAACTTCTCTACCACCTGAAGGCACCACTGACAACTTCCCATCGATGGATGCCAAGAGGGGGGGGGATCTCCAATTGGCTGGAATTTATAGAGGCCTATCCCTATCAATCTATCTTATTGAGCCAAAGTCTTTTTATTAAATAAAACTTCTGCAAGAAGTTGTGTCTCTCCAGACTAAACACTCCAGAACAATTCCATTTGAATGTAACAGCGTAGGTGGTATCATGGCAGGGAAATCAAACAAAATGAGATGAAGCTGAGTGTCAGTTCAAGTCAAATACAACAGTGTACATACATGCAACAGAACTGAGGAAGGAACAGAATATGATGGACTGATGAGTTATAAGTCCACAGAGACATTCATCCGCTCATCATAGGTTATTCATGAATGAACTGGAAAGACACTCAACACACACAGCATTTTGTTCAAAGAAGCTAAACACTCATCACTCTGATCCATTTTTTACTTCAGTCCATCCATTTTTCAGCAGGTTGCCCCTCGTGCAATAAAAAGCCAAGCGAAAACAGATGAATTTCCAAATTCCATCAGAGTTGCGAGTGTGCAGCTGCTTTTTCTTCAACTACATGTAAATAAATATGCAATGGCTATGGCTTTGTTCTAAAGCTGGGAGAAAGTGTCCGAACTGTTTTCACGCAGAGCTTCTGTTTTTGATTAAACACACCACCCAGTGACCACAGACCCGTTCTGCATAGAAACAAACAAGCACGTAGATTCACTTACCACAGTAAGCCAATAAACCTAATGGAAGAATTGATCCCCAGGGAAGGTCAGGGGTCAGATCTGACTTGTGCATAAAGCCCTCACAACACATCTCAATGCTCAGAGCAGAGACCGTTCCCCCCTACTCTCCCTGAGGACCATTGTGTTTATTGTTATATGGTCACAATTAATTCATTTGCTTTCAAATGTCTGTTTTATTTCTCTTCTTTTTAAATCACCTAAAAAGTATTTTTTCTATTGCGCTGGTCGATAACATATTGATCGAATTCTGGCAGATAATAGTGTGTTCATGTAGGACCCCATCTCTCACTTACTCAGTTACCAGCTGATTGAGAAAACAGGCTCACAGTCTTTATTATTTCTGCTTCCTCTTTCAGTCTCATGAAGCAATTTATATTGCATTTATTTATATGGCATCATGTTTTTGTATACATTAAATATAACGTGTTATTTAATTAAGCTAATTAATGAAGGTAGAGCGGTTCACCTTTGAGGGGGGCTAACACTTCCTCCTCCTTCCAGTCGTTCTGCTAAGCTAATTGTCTTCCTCCTCTAGCTTCATAGTTAATACACAGACCTAAGAGTGGTATCCATTTTTCATCTAGTAATAAAGAAGACAACAAAGCAAATACATACATTTCCCAAAACTACATTTCGAACTAGTTCATTAATGCCACTCTTTTTCAGTCTGTTGGATTTGATCTGTTATTTCAAGGAAATTTCTCAGGAAACCAACAGCTGCTCATAAACTTTACCCAACTGCAGAATTATTGAAAAAAATTGACCAGTTTTGTATCTTAAATTCTAAAATAAATGGTGGGTACTTACAAGCCTATGTGTACTTTTTCCTCTGTTATTAGTACAAAATTACACAGTTCTTTCCAGGAAAATTATTAAGAAATTATTGTGAAATAATGGCAGATACAAAATACAGTATATACATTGATTAGTATTATAATCATTAGTCCTAGCAGTAGTGGTAGTAGTAGAAATATTAGCCAGATATACAAACACAACAAACTGAGGCTCAATTCCTTGTGAACGGTTTCAAAAAGTAGCACATATTTTCATGTGTTTCTTGTTGACTGCTCGTTGCATCCCATGCCATGCTTTGAATTTGAAAACTGGGGGAGGTCATAACAGGATGTGTCATTGAGGAAAACCCAGTGTGCCCATTAACAGAGATAAAACAGCACATAATTTGTTTTGTCTTAATGCCTAAAGCCCCCGCAAACATGCGCGCACACACAAGGCTGTACGCATGCACCTATTCACCGAGGAACCAAGGGCATGAAATCAATCTCAATATTCATACGTGGTTGGCGACTCTGAGTAAAACGTGCGTCCTGACAGATACCATCAAAGTCACGCTCACATGACAGTAACTGTGGTGCAAGCAGAAAAGGGCTAATTTTACCTGAGATATGTCCTTTCATTGTATGGAGCGAGGCCCTGTAGGACTCAAGGTTACCCTCTATCACCGGGAGAAATCATTACGCCAAGACGGGGAGACAAATCTACAGAGCCCGGTCTCTATTCCCCCAGCATCACAGCTAACCTGTTTATTGGTATTCTAACAATCCGAGCGCATGGATGTTGTCACAGCGAGCCGAGCTCTTTCAGACCTCGTCTCTCTGCACAATCGACTGTTCAGCACATTTATAACATTAAAATGTGCTTGGCAGCTCCCCTGGTGTCGCCCCCCTCCTGCGCCACACACACTGATACATGGCCTATCGTAACCGGCTGATGCCCATCGAAACAGCCACGATATTCACAGCAAAAAAAAAAAAGTTTCACATTAGCTTTTCTTCTTGTGTTGAAGTGCTAAATCGACAAAAACTATGGACTAGTTCCCATTCTGTGAAATACCTGACTCAGTGTGCACGGGTCTCGTGTGAGCCTGGATGCATATTGCAGATATGCAGCCTCCTCACTGAGGAGCGCCGTTTAGTAAAGAACAGAATAAAAAGAGCTGGTTTTTCAAAGGGTTTATTGAATTCTTTAACTTGATCTTTTCTCCAGCATTGAAGCCTTTGCAATTAGCTGGTCATTTGTATTTCTTTATTGCCGACTTGGTAGGTGTCCGAACTCTGTTCATTTCCTCCTGAGAGCTGTGGCTGCGCTCTCCCTGACGCCTCCATTGATTATAGAGGCTGATAGGACCGCGCCATCAGGGAGCCCATTCTATAAACGCAGCATGCTGTTTGTTCCCCTGTGTACTGGCCAGGCTCTGCTCTCTCTCTACTGGAAGGTTATGTGTGCCTTTCACCGTGCGTGTGTGTGGTGTTTTTGGACATGTAGTCAGACAATATGAGGTAGAAAAACCAAGTCAAGACTAATCAGAGGTGAAAGAAAGACTGCAGCCGAGCAAAATAAAGAGGCAGGAAAACAAAGTCTCTGCTTCTTCAGCGTGCAGCTGCCACCAACACCGCTGCTGTCAGTTTCTCAGACAAACGTTTTCCTTTCTCCTCTCCTCGCTTCATCTTCCTTCCCTCTCAACTGTCCCTCTTTTACCTCCTCCCTTCCTCTTCGTCCACCCCCCCCCCACCCTCCTCCCTTCCTCCTTTTATCCTAGTTTTTCCTTCCCTTTGCCTCTCTTGTCTCCTTCCCAGTTCTCCAACCTCTTTCATGCTATTATTACCAGCCACATTAATACCAGGTGTGTAATTATAGTGATGCTTCTCTGTTTAGTAACATGGACAAAATTCTTATTATTAAGTTGTGTAATAAGTGGCAGATTCAACTGTGGGTGTTTTGGTGAATCTGTAAGGGGAAGCATGGTGCTGATTTGGTTTTATGAGCAACATGTACTTAGAAAATCAAACACAATTTACAAAATACACACACACACACACACATCAAGACTAAAGAACACTGAACATAATATGGCTTATACTTATTAAGTAATTAGATACAATTAGAAAATATTCAGTAAATCAGTCAGGATTTGTTTTCTCGTGCACAAATAGGAACACAAACCATCGTGTTTTCATTTCTGTTTACTCATGATTGTGTTTTCTAATTAACCAACTTGTATGTGAATTTAATTAATGATCTTGTATGTATTCATGTGAACAAATTGACACAACACAGCTAAACGACATTGTTAATATTACCACCCAATCAAAAGCTGTTGTTGGGATTGTTTCATCAGCTGTTTCCAAGGTCAAAAATTTGCTTTCAGCCTCAACATTGAAGTCGCCTGAACAAGTCCTGAGAACACTCAGTACATCCGCATACTATTAGTGCCATTCCATGGGGCTACTGTCTGCATTTACTTTCAGTCCGATCCGGAGACAATTGTGTTTGAAAGGATTCATGTAAAAATCATGTGTATCTGGAACACAGCCCGAGGCACATGCCCCAATATGTTGTTTTGCACGAGTCCCCGTTTCCCTGAATCTCTATAACGGAGTGCAAAGTTAATGTGATCCATAGAGCCACAATGGCCATATTTATGGGAAATATACCAAGTTGAAAAATACTGGAAATTTCCTCTCAGATGACACGGCGAACTTTTTAATAAACACAGAGCTCCTTTAGTTTTCATTTGAAACCGTGTGTGTGGCCACCTGATGAATTTAAGCCCAATATTCACTCTCCCTTCAGTTCGACTTTTGGTCTCCTGACAAACATATCTGGCTCTTTAACTGCTGAAAGTCTCAACTTTTCATCACTTAACTTTGTCTGTTTGCTATCGGAGTGTCTTTTGGACAGAATGGCCGCTCTCAGAGGATTTTGATGGAATATAATTATAGATGCATTAATGTTAATTAATGCTTAATTTTTAATGTTGCCTCTCCACGTGGAGCTATACTGTTGGATAGTTTAAACATTTAGTTAGATTTTATTGGTTGTTTATGTTGTTGTTTTGCATGTAAAATCTGAATATGCAACACATTCTCACTCCCAGTGCATCAAAAACCAACACTTGGTCTGGGCCCCTTTAGTATCGGTTTCTGATGCACAAGGTCTCCCCCCACCATCCTAATCAGATGCAGCGGGTTAGGGGGTTCAGGTTTCAATGATCCGACGAAACCAACGCTAAAGGGGCGTTGGCTTCTGACACGCTGGGAGTGAGACTGCGTTGCGAACCCGCTGCGTCTGATTAGGACGCTGGAGCAGACCTTGTGTATCAGAAACCGACGCTAAAGCAAGCGTCAATTTTTGACACACTGGGAGTGAGACTGCCCTCGAATATGCAAAGCAACTAAAGTACAAATACTGTAAAAAAATACAATATGTAGTTTAGTGCAACTATAAAGAAACATAAATGGAGATACTTAACCTTAACACTGTACATATGTACAGCTTGTGAGCACATGTGCGTAGTTACTTTGCACCACCATTTATTGTTTCTATGTGATACATTTTCAGCTCAGGAAAAGAAGATCACAAGATTGAAGCATGAAAGAGAATTTAAAAAAAACAGTACAAGTTAACATATATCTGTAGTAATTCTGGCAGGAAGGCTGTTCCCTCTGTATTTCTGCCTGTAGCAAAACAGAACAAAGTAAATTTTAGAGTTTTGCCTCACTGTCACGGTTGTCTGGATTTAGTTTGTCCATAACCTCAATTGCTGGTGAGCAATGCCTATTACCTCAGCAATACATTATTTATTACAATTTATTATAGTGCAGTATACATGTGGAATTAGAATAAATGACACCATGACACAAGCAACCACATTTAGAATTTGTTTCTGTGCTGTAAGTAAATGCACGTCAGCCCCAGTCTCGGCTTCAGGAGGTCTTGCCCCCCTCCCTTGCTGAAAGGATTCAACAGCGCTTCAGTTGCTCATCTCCGGAGTTGGTCCACTGCGCAGCTCCATTTGTAGCATCAACTGTCTGAACGCACAGCTTGTTAGCGGCTCCAGGCCAGCGAGCTCGCTGCGGTGCAATGGGGACGCAAGCAGAGAAGCAGCGGGCCCACCGGCACCGCTGGCCCAGCCTTAATGGTCATCATAGCAGACAGGTCGGATACTGGTAGGAGAGGGAGAGGGAGGGGGGGAGGTGGAGGGGGCGAGAGACGTGAACAGAGAAAGTAGAGACGGCAAGCAGGATGCATCTTTGATGATATTAGAAACAGGAATGAAAAAAATCTCCTCCATCTATCAGAATACTGTCCGCGGGAACTGTCAAATTAATGTGGGCTGTGGGCTAAAGGGCTTGACAGAAATACTGCAAATGCTGCAGGATCAAAAGAATGAACGTCTTTGTGAATAGTGAGGGCGTAGATTTTCTGCACAGAGTTCAAGCTACTGTACCTGCACATCTCTCAGATGTGGAAGGCAGACCCTGACTCTGGGCAAGACACGTGGGTTTATGGGTTTGAAGAAGAATTTATTAGAACAATTTAGGTTTATTTGGCAGAAATTGGTGAAATATTGGGAGTTTATGTGCTTATGTTTGCAGTGATGGTAGCACTGATCGAGGCTGTATCTCATTAAGTACTGGGCGGATTGCAAATTGGACATCTGTTTAAAAAAAAAAAAGCATGTATTTATAGTAGTTGTACTAAAATGCACTTTCTGGATGAATTTCTTCTTATGCCAGAAAATAAGAAATGTTGTGAAATCTTTGGTCATCAGACTCAAGCAGTGGTTCTATTTTTGCACAGTGAGTATACTTTGGATTTCGTGATTTCAAAGTATGTAATTGCTCCTACAAATCAGCCAATCAGAAAACTTCATTAAATAACCCAGAATACTCCCAAGAGTGCAGCCTTGTAACTGACAATTTTTGAAAAGTTTTAAAGAGAAAAGTCTGTGGGATTTTGCTGCACTTTCAAAACGTGAGATGGATGACGTCCATTTGACGTCCAATTGATCAAACACTCTGACACGCCTCAAAACTGATATTGTCTGGTCTGTAACAGATTGCGCTCATGAATCTTGTGTACCCATCTCACACAATGTAACATACAGTCTACCTCCGAGCATGTTCCTGTCATGCAGTGTGCTGTGGCCTTTGGACTGAATGCAACCTATCAGTGAGTGTCAGCTATTAAAGGTCTGACAACCAGTGATTGATGTGACAGTTTTGTCTTTATGTCCAGTTAGGGAAACATATCAACTTACTTTCGTGAGTTATTTTTTAAAGATTTTTTCTACTTGCTTGCAGCGGCGATGAAGCCTGTTGACCCTGTGCCCCCACCAGAGGGAATTCCATCTCTGAGGAATAAATGAAGCTTATCAAAATGAAGAGGAAAAAAACCCATACTGGACCGCCACAGTCAGGATGTTTGAAAGACGGGGTAAAGGATGCGATGATGTTGTTTACAGTCTTCAGGCTGGATCACATCCACCTCCGGCAGGAATTGAACAAACACTAATGAGTAAATAGAGATGGAATTTTGGAAAGGAATCTGTACCCACAACAGCCTGCGGAGACAAAGAAAAAAAAAAAACGTGTTTGTAACATTGTGATTAACATAAAGTTGCTCAGCCATGTTGAAGTCTAAACAGCGCAGTAGGAGAAAGGGCACAGCGGTTGCCAGCGTTTGTTTTCCAAGGAGGAGCGAGACAAAGACTAAAACAAACAGCATCTGTTAACAAAGGCAAACTGTATGACCCACTTAGAGCCGGGCTCTGAATGAAAAGGTCCTCTCCTCTATGTTCTGTGCTCTATGCACTTCAAAGTTGCTCTCTCATTACTCCCATTTGAACTCGGTCGACAAGACACTCCGCTGACTCTCCACCTCGACTCGGCTTGTTTTCTCCCGTCTGCTCGTGCTCGCCGCCATGTCCGGATGGAGCTGAACGCGAAGCGAGCATCTGCACTTTCTGCAGGGGCTCAGACATCTGCGCCGTGCTTCGAGTTCACTTTGAGCGCGCTTCCTGGCTTAAGACAGCTTTGATACTGAAAGCAGCAGGCACGGAGCCACAAGTGCCGAGAGTTGGAAGTAGAGCAAGAACAATGATAAATTTGTAAAATCAACCAATTAGCATGGAAAAGGAACCAGGACAATGGGTGCCCCCGCGGCACTAAGTGGAAAATTGAAAAACGACCCAACTGGAGACGCTCGCAGCATCCAGGTGGGCCCAACAACCGCACAGTAGTCAAACAAATTAAGTCCTATTTAAAGAGTGGTGATGTGGCCGAGGTGTTGCCGGTTTGTTGTGGAGATGAGAGAGAAAGACCGAGCAGGAGGCAGAGAGTGAGAGACGTAAAATGGAACAACTCCCGTGGGCACGGGCGCTCATATTTGCTGGGAACAACGGAAAGCTGAAAGGGATTGTTGAAGAAATATAGCGGCCATTAGCTGTGCAGAAAGTGGCTGCTGACAATGAAGAAACCATTTTCCTTCTGCGTCTGACTGTCCCTCAAAAGTGAATGTAATGAGCCCTGTGGAGGAAAACGGTCCAGGTTCAGGGAAGGAGGTGTCTCAGTGTTTGTGTATGTGTGTGTGTTGATAGGTGCTACCAAGAGGTTACAAACTGAATAGGAGGTCCTCATCCCTGGTTAGTTTATTTGGCCCACTAAAATAGCCTCCAGGTGCACAGTGAAACGGGAGCAGGAAACAGGCAGCAAGTTTACTTCCCCTGAAAATGATCAAGTGTGGTTTCCACTCCACGGCCTGTCTGCTGGGGCCAGCCAGCAAATGACATGTTTCTCTACAAGCCAATTTGTCCCCGATCAATTCCAGTGTTGGGCACGTTACTTTTAAAAAGTAATTAGGTATAGTTACAAGCAGTGTTGTACCCGAACGCGTTCAAAGAACGTTCGTTCATGAACTAACTCATATTTTGGGTGAACGTGAACGTCCCGTTCATTTTTGCTTGATGAACGTTAAATTGTGAACGCACTCATTCTGCTGTTTCTTGAACGGCACTCTGATTTCGTTCAGATTACGTTCGTGCCAGATTTCAAGAGCCCTTGGCGAAAAACCAAGCTAAAACAGTAAAAACACATGGTAAACGACCATTAAAATGTCGCGGATAACCACCCGATCTGGCAACCGCAAGTCCTGCCTGTCGCTCTACCAACTTCGTCATCAGCGGTCGTCAGTCTCGTCACAATTCACATGTGTGCAAGGAAGGAGGATGCGTTTACTGAGAAACTAATTCCCATACAGTCGGGAATTAGCTCGTGGCAACGTAAAAAAAAAAAAAAAAAAAAAAAAAAAAAAAGAACTAAAAAAGAACGAAATAGTTCATTTTGGGAAAGCATGAACTTTAGTTCACAATTTTGAATTATGAACGATGAACTGAACTAGTTCATTTTAAAAGGTTTGAACTGAACTTTGAACTAGTTCATATAGAAAGTGAACTTTCCCAACACTGGTTACAAGTTACTTCTCCCAAAAAGTAACTGAGTTAGTAACTGAATTACTCCACTATAAAAGTAACTAGTTACCAGGGAAAGTAACTAATGCTTTACTCTTTTTTTAAATTTTATATATGTCTAAGAATTTGGATTTTTTTCTCAGTAGGTTTCACAAGCCAGATACATAGAGTAGAACTGCACAGACAGGTACTTACACAGAACTTTCAGTATTTATTGCACCTCAACTGGTAGACACAGGACTGTTCAAGCATTTTCTTAACAATACAAGTAAACAGTTTACCTATATGAAGTGCTTTTAACTGTTTGAGAGATTCTTCAGGATGTGGACAAACACTTCACTCCGGGACATAATGCACACATCACATGTACGTTCTTGCCTTTAACCTCAAGGAGAATAAAGTAGTGTCTGTACTTCCTCTTTGAAAATGCCAACTTTCCCCCCTGACTGGCCTCTGCAGCAGCTGACCTCTGCTGGTTTGGGTGTGCGGGGCTGCTGTGTGTGTAAACCAAGCGCTGCCTCTTATTGGCTTACCATAAAAGCTTACTCGACCTTAGCCAATCATCATCACGTATGCGGTTGTCTCGTCCCTCGCTCCTCCCTCACCAAAGAAAAAAAATAAACAGCTGTGCAGCTCCTGTGATGGAGAGCCAATGAGTAGCTTTAGTTTGTAACGCGCCCCATTTAAATGGTAGCAGCATTGTAACGATGGAAATAGTAATTAGTTAGATTACCCATTACTGAAAAAAGTAACGCTGTTAGTAGCGCCATTTACTCCCATCACTGATCAATTCTAACTGAAAGGCTGCCAAATAGGGTAATTCGAAGACGAAGGCTGGTTTAGGTAAGTCAGCTGTTTCTTGCATGGATCTAATGGCTGCTGCATTGCAGTGAAAGAAATCAGATGAGAAATGACAAACAACAGAAGTAAAATTTTAAATCTGTTAAAAAATAAAAAACATCCCCTCTCTTGAAGCGCATGGCCTGCTTTGACACAAACGTTGTCTGACGTCTGAGTAGATCCTTGACCTGATTCAGATGATGGATTTCTTTTCAAGTCGCCTGGAATTGATTCATCTTGGTGTCACAAACGCTCCGTGCACCCGGGGACCAAATAAGGTGAGGCAGGTAAACAACAGGTAAGCGAGGCTCAAGGCCACATGTAAAAAGCAAAACACATGACAAACAACAGCAGGTGACTGATGCATGCTGGGAAAACCAAAATCTATTTTCTGCCCATTAGAAGATATTATGTGAAGTAAAATCAAGTACAATTTTAAATTGGAAATAAAATAAAATAATATTGAAAATATGTTGTTGCATTAGTCCACACAGTGCTCATAATAAGCCACAATGAGGTTTACATTTAATATTTATTTGTGCGTATTTAATCTCTCCTGGCCTTTCTGTTAATGTGACAGCATTTTAATTAGGCTTGTACAGTGTTGTTACAGAAATTCTTCCTAGGTTTGTCCTAATAAACAACTATAACACAGCTGGACACATGTTTTGAGCACCACAGCTCCCATAGTGATTTGTTTCACTGTCAGAATCTGATCCGCTCGCGCTAATAAGGTTTGAAAAGTCGAGAGGAGGCACACAATTAAATCATTTCATCCATATTTAAGTTTGTGCCGTGATCAACGTACATAGTAATGAAAGTGGGTCCATATACAATTCTCCATAATAGATCCATAGTATAAAGGCATTAAGTGCATAGTAAAAACCATGTCTCTGGTACATAATGAAAGTTTGTGTTTGTTCTGCAACTGAGGAACCTAAAGGTCTGACCTTCTCAGGGATAATCTGGTTGTACATGCTAACCAGAGACCAGATAGAAACCCATAATGTCAAGACATGTATAGATAATAATATAACTTTATGTACAGTATTTGTTTTTTGCCATTAGTTGAACCAACACCTTGATGCCACACGTGTGCAGAAGAACACAGAACGTAGCTGCAGCTGTCTGATGTAGCCCAAAGCAGCAATATCAGTGTAGTGAGAGTGAATTACAGCTTCCAAACTGAGGGTAGCTGCAGATGAGCATGACTGTTTTCACACTGTACTTTATCATTTAACACATTATTATTATAGAAAATATCATTTACAGCTGCTTTAGCTATCAGTGGATCAAATGGCTATGTACAAAGTGTCAGGTGTCATCCATAGGAGAGGACACACAGGATTATCACTCTGCAGCTTGATGGAACATTTTAGCATCTTTCAACTCGTTGTTTCAGAAGCAGATAGTCACAGAGACAGAGAGAGTTGTTGAAGGCCAACAGAGCTAAAATGAGAGTGAACTTGTGTGTGGAAATATGCAACTTTTTAGCATTCACCGTAACGGCTTCATTGGGTCATATGTGAATGTGTTAACAGCAGGGAAACAGCAAAGCTTGAAGGTTGTCTATGGTTTAAATTCTGAACCAGTTGGCAAGTTAAAAAAAATGATACATAAAGCTTTAATTTTGCAAATTGTAAAGAGAATTGTGGAATATAAGAAAGGCCAGCCACAGTCCCAGCAGAAGCTTTGGTTGTGGGGCTCAGGCTGTTGTCACGAACAGTAAGCGCTCCAAACAGTCATTTGTAGGTTTCCCATTTTCAACAGTAGGCTCTCACCACAGTCCAGGCTTGTCATCTGTGGGACGGGCGAGGACAATCTCTTCTCATCACGCTCTTGATCTTCAGATTGGGAGCATGCAGGCAATTCCTTTGTGCTGACAGGCAACGGCAGTCCCTCTGAAGAGGAAGAATCACACTTTGTAATGAGCTATCTTCTCCAAATAGGCTCAGGAGGACAGGCAGAAGAGGTAGCAGCACGGGAGCTGACACAGGGGTATGATGGGAATTAAAATACCCAGCGTACGAGAGGAACATCACAAGTATGATAATGCTTCTTTGCTTCACCGTAGTGTAGTAGCTGTCACTACTACAGGCTTTTAAATTCACATTCAGCAGCTACTGCACTGTGACACAGCCAGGACAAAGTTCATTTCACGCTGCTGACAATCCTCTCACAACTGTTAAAGGCTTCAGAGGTATTTAACTTAATGATCACTTTGTATCTGAAATCTCCAGGACTGACTGCGTGATTGCTCTTATTTACTTCTTTTCCTCAATTTGTACTGTACACCAGCCTCTAAATATGGCTACAGATGTAAAAATGATAACAGATGAAATGATAGTCAATGACAAAAAAGCAGTGAAGCAGACATACAAAAAGCTCCTGAGGCAATTTGGTTATTTCAAATAAATATGATCCCTCACAGGATTGCTTGAAACTTCGCTAATTAATTTTTGGCTAATACAAAGAGGTCCTCTGAAGCGGCAAGGTAATTAGTTGTTCTGTACTTTTTTTTATTATTAAATTTATTTTCACTTGTGTTGAGAATGATGGACTTCTAAAAATTCCAGTAATTAAAATATGACTTGAAGAATGAGTCTTAATGAGCAAAATGGACAGTGTGGCGCCCTGCAGGCTTTCAAACATATGGTTTGATTAGAGGTTAGATGCGGTCCTAAGAGATTGTCAATTAATATGCTGTAAACTGAAAGGGGGGATTTTAAGCATTTAGAGGCTTTAATGATCTGAGAATAAAAATATGCTCAGCTATGAAACAGGTGGTAATATTATAATCAGATTTTTTTTATTATTGTCATCATCATTGATATTATAACTTTTTTTCATCAAAAATGAATAAGTGGTTAAACAAAAAGGAAATCAAGAAAAAGTGTCTCTACAGGTTCAAGGTTAAAATTTTACAAGCTGCTAAATTTAATTTTGAAAAACAAAAAGCAAAAACCCATTTGCATCATTAGCGAGTAAAAAAAAAGCCCACCAGCACTTTGAAAGACAAACACCTCACAGGTTAAGGACGAACTGCAGGCTTCAGCGTAATGATGAAAAGCTCTTGATGGGAACATGTGAAGGAAAGCACGCTGAGAGAACACCTCATTCTATCTACAATTTTCAATCTCCAGGACTTGGCTGTTAATTATGACAATCAGAGTCCTGCGTGTTAATCTTTTGTCTCAAATCATGCAGCAATTAATGTCATTATGAGCACAATGGGTGCTCAGATAAATCCTGAGAATTATGCAGGGTTCCCCTTTCACCTTATCTCACAGTTACTATTTTTGACTCTTTAAAAACACACAGGCACACATATGACTGTGTGTGGGCTGAGTAGCACAGATATTCCAATGTCCTGTAGCACAACTGTTCATTAAGTTTGGTATAGGGATGAGCCGGATATTCGTTTCAGACGAGTATCCGGTACGGATAAAGCATTTTTGACAAATACGAGTATGATACGAGTAAAACTCGTCAATATCCATGCTTGTGCTGAAGGAAAATCCTCATTGTGTAACTGACTGTCTTTGCGCTCTGTGATTGGCCAGTCACACACAGCGCCCGCCACTCCCTACACAGACACGTCTGTGTCTGTGCACGTCCCTCGCAACATACGCGCGGTGCATTTGACAAGATAGAGCCGAAAACGGCTCGTGGCGCGTCGGTCACTGCTTGCGGTCCGGTCGTGTTTTTTTTTTTTTTTTTTCTCTTTACCGTCTGCTTGCTCTTAGTTTGGGTGGTGATATAAAGTCAGTTGGAAAACTTTGCTCGTACTGAACGCGGTGCTTTTGAGAAGAATACAGTGAACAAGGCTGACATATTATTTCCCTGTTTGCCATCACTGGATGTTTGCATGAATCACCAAGTTCACACAGATCATTAAAAATAAACAGTCTTACAGACCGCTTACACACATACACACATAAAGCTGAACACACAAACTAGCCTATATTAATATTGTTATTGTATATGGCTGCATGCAGTATCTGACACTTTCTCACTGCAGTTCATAAAAAATAATATTATAAATATTCCAATAAAGATATACTGTATATAGGCTTTGAATACAGTAGATTATCAACTTCTGATCAATCCATATCAATTTCAGACTTAAAATAATGTACCATTTTAAGCCCCACCCATTTCTGCGCCCACTCCGAGTACAGATACAGATAATATAGACTGTTGAACAGATACAGATACAGATAGTGGTGTACTCGCTTATCTCTAGTTTGGTAGCATGTATGTGAGTTCTAGCACAGTGCAGAATGTACTGTACCTAGAATGATGATGTGGAAGTTAAAGTGGAGGAACGTTAACAGTATTTTCTCCCACTGTGGGCATGACAAACACCTGTAGCCCACTGAAGGGGGTTTGAAGAGGTCAGTAATGTAATGTGATAATGATGTAATAACCTTAATTCAACCAAGAGAGACGACTATGTGAAGAAAGATCATTTATTACAACAAATGGCATTGATGATGATATTAATATCAAAACTTAAGAGTCTTTAGCGTTTTGGACTCTGGGGAGACATCTTGATTGAAGATTCACTATCTGAGCCAACGCAGGATAACTCCCCCCAGAGTTCTGACACTGGTGGTGGTGGTAACTTGAGGCTGAGAAGCCAGATGGGTGATTCGATTTCAATTCACTTCAATCTTAATTGAATAAATCACAACAAAAGTCATCTCAAGGCACTTTACATACAGAGCAGGTCTAGACCATACTCTTTAAGAGTTACTGATAGAGACCCAACAGTTCCCATCACAAGCAAGCACTTGACCACGGTGGTGAGGAAAAACTTCCTTTTAACAGCCATCTGCTGCGACTAGTTGGGTTGGGAGAAAGACAGACAGAGGTGGGGGGGGGCATGCAATACTAAAATCCATGGGTGTGAACGATAGTGATAATAACAAACTTGAACAGAGATGTGTGCAGTCAGAGGCCTGAGAACACAGGTCCAGACTCTGCACCTCCAGTAATGCATGCTCCCGAATCCAGACGGGGATCTGACGGGGATGAAGAAGATGACAATACTTCCAAGGCGAGGCGGTGATGGGGAGTTGGAGGGGCGCACCGATCACCGGCATGAAAGAGCTAGGGCAGAGAAGGATTATATTTTAAAAGGAGAGCATGAAGATAATAGGCTAACAATGAAGGTGTGGCACTGTGCTATTGGGTGGAAGAAAACAGCTGATGAGACAGCTGATTACCAATGACAGCCCCAAACACTGACAGCAGGAAATGAGCATGCGCAGTTGGAAAGAGGAGGAACAGCTTGTGAATGAAAGCGTTAATGTCTTCCTGGCTGAACTTGCGCCACAGCTTCATTAAAATGTAAAAAAAAAAAAAAAAAGATTGTGGATGTACTGCAGGTTCAGGGGTTAAAGTTTCAGTCCTGTAGTGCTACCAAACATTATGCAAAGGTGCCAAGCCTTTACAACTCTCACATCTCCTAAGACCTCTTGGAACAACATCTGAGCCCATCAGAACTTTGTAGTCAGGATGAAGAACGGGGAGGTCATCTTCCCATGCCACAGCCAGAACAAGCCTTGATTTGAACATCACAGCAGTATGGGATGTTTTAAACTCTTCCTTAAAATAACTCTTCATGTGGACATTTCTTTAATTGCCATATCAAACATTAAGTTAACTGCTCCTAGCATGTGCTCCCACTAACCCCTTCTGTGTCAGTATCATATCAATCACTACAGATTGGTTAGGGCAAAATACCACACCAACATAAACAATACCACTTGGCAGTATAATATGTAAAATGTTTGCATTAAAATGACTAGTCCAGCGCTGTTTTTTTTTTTTTTTTTTTTTTTTTAGTTGTGTATTCACAGTATTCCAAATGTTTCCATTTTGTTTACTGAAGAAGAATGACCTTGGCAGCTGACTTAAATTTATAACTTACCCTGAACTTCATATAATGTCTTTGACCTTTGACCTGACAATATATAGTGCATTTCACCATAATATGTTTATTTCACCACTACAAGGTTATGAACTTTTCTGAAATGCTTGACCTAGCTAACCGCAACTTGGAGCACTAGATTGAACTTTCGTGCTGTTTCTCACAGAATCTCAGTCAACCTGAATGAAAAATATATGTCTGTCTCTGCGAAAGATGTCCAGCTTCTCTTTAGGAGTCAGTGCCTTATCACAGGTTTGTATACTGGCAGTGTAACCTTTGACCGTGAGACGAGAAGAAGAATTAGATTATCAGAGTCATGCATGCATAATACAAAATTCTGTCTTACTTACTGAAACAACCCTGATATAACCACACTACATTACAGTCTAACGTGGCTTAGTGATTAATAAATTGTCTTTGCATGGTCTTTTGCATGTACAGTGCAATGACAGATTTACAGTTCTAACAGATTCTGACAGTGGCGTGAAATTGGAGCGAGATTCTTAAAACAGGATTTTTAAACATTCTCAAGCCGGGCCCATCATTGCCAGTTAATTACAAACATTAATGGTGCCACTATGATCCAAACCTAGCATGGTTTTCATCTGAACATATTATGAGCAAGAAATGACACAGAATAGGAAATGATTAATCTTCAGGAACACTGGAAGCAGTAATAACAGAATGTTGCGGTTGGGAAGATGCTCATGTTGATATGAAGCAAATGAGTCGTGAGTGAAAATGAAATCTTTGGATGATTTTTTTTTTTTTTTTTTTTTTTTTGCAGATTTTTTGAGTTTCAGCTCATAGTTTACTTTACTCTCACAGCAGGCAGTGGAAAAAGCTCCCAAACCCCCTTAGCCCACCTTAACTAAGCACTTATTTTAACTCAAATGTGATCTTTATACTAACAGTAAATGACCCTAAACCTAACCAAACCTTGCTCATAGGATTGGAAGGTACAGACATGCATCAAATCAGAAAATGCCTCACTGTGTTGTTGTAGTATTCTGTTGTTAATTCGAGGGACTTTTAAATCTATCATATGTACAAATACACTACATATATGCATCGTCAAGAGATTTTGAGTTAATAATGATGTAGCATATGATGTAACCTTGTGAATGGCATGTTCACATGTTATAAAACCTTCTATATTCAACAGCCTTAATTAAATAGTTTTCTTCAGAGCACCGACTTCGTATTTTGGTACATATATCAATTAGACCTTGCTCTTTCACTGATCTCATTTGTTTTCTGTTAAACCTTTTCATATTTTTGCTATAAACATTCAAAATACAGACGTGACAAGCTTTTTTCCATTTTTAGAGGCCTATATATGAGAAAATGTAATCTTTGTCACAGATATAACTTGTTTTCCTGATAGTACTATAACATGTGTCATATATTAAAAAGACATCTGGTGTCATTATGTCTGGGGATACAGAGAGCCAAAAGTGCTACCATGGACAAACACACATTCCAGGAGGCCATATTTGACATGCCATAAATCTGCAACATGCCACATACAAAGCTCTCCTTCTGTGTACGGAGCCTCATTCCATCAAAGAATCGTGTGAAAATTTGGACTATTTAGTGTCAACAGTTCAAAGTTATTAGCCATCTAACTATGGATGTTCGATTGTAACGAGTATGATATGAGTAAAACTTGTCAATATCCATGCTTGTGCTGAAGGAAAATCCTCATTGTGTAACTGACTGTGTTTGCGCTCTGTGATTGGCCAGTCACACACAGCGCCCGCCCCTCCCTAGTTATTAGCTGAGTTATTAGCCATCTAACTATGGATGTTCGATTGTAACACTGATTTCTATGCTAAATATAGGACCACGCCCACTTTTTGAAGGCTTATTATCGCTGAAACTAGTGGAGATATTCGCCAAAATTTTTGCACAGTAATTATTAGTTGCAAGGGCATGAAAATGAAAAATTATGAAGCAAATCTGTGATGGTCAGTCGGGAGCCTTCTGGTGATTTGGCACAGAATTACCCAAATGCTATTCTATTTACAATAATATAAACCATAGAAAAGCAGCACTATGTAGATAAATATTCAGACTAGTCTGAGAGAAAAAACAGCCCCGTTACCTCTTCGGTGTGAAGGACTGACACGTACTGTCCACTCTCTTTGCAGTTAGAAGTTCAGTTGGTGAAAACATCCTCGAGGTTTACGAGTCTATCAAAAACATTATTCTGTCTGAAGCACTCACACTTGGTAGCTTGCATATTATAACATGGGTCCAAGTGAGTCCTCTGAGTCCAAGTGGGAATTCCACATCTTACGTACTAGGAGCCTGGATCGTTTTGAATACATTATTGCAGGCACTTTTCTTTGATGTCATTTGAAGTGCTGCTCTTTTGCTCTGTTGTTATGCAAGGAAAGGTGATCCATGGGTGTTGCCCCACTAACGTTAACTTCATGTGGCACGTTGCCCGCATCCTGCCTGTCTCACAGCGTTCTCAGAAAAGCTGAGAGAGTCAGCTCTTCCCTCTTATGCACAGAGAGATCACTGACGTCCCAATACTAGTCATGTTTTGACCACAACTGCACAAAAACCACTTCAGCTATCGCCTGAGCTGGATGCAAACGCTACCGAGTCTGTTTATTCCTCCTTAAAAAGGTGGTGTACAGTAGGTGTCATTTGAAAAGAACTCATAACAAAACAGAAAATATCTCCGGCGCTGTAATAACTGTTGTGCTCTCCACAGTCTTGTGAAGGGAAAGAAGGAAGGGGGGAACGAAGGAAGAGGCATTAGGTGGTCAGAATATTCATCAGCAACCTGACCCACAGCAAGATCCTCTCTGAATCCCTGCCAGTCAGTAGAGGGGGTGCATCGGAGAAACGGCATGTTTCTACTCTTTCTTGAATAGCCAATCCCTTTGAAGTGCTACAGGAAATTTTATTCTCTAAAGTTAAACCTAATGAATAGACTGATTTCTTTCATCAGGTTATTATTAAGCTATTAATTATAGCCTACTCTTGGGCAGGCCGTACAATTAAGACAATTCATTGTTACAGCTTTAAATAAAGTGTTAAAACCAGGTACAATGGACTGCATTATGCTGTTAATGAGCCCCTCTTGTGTTTTCCCTTGACTTTTTAAATAAAAGAAGGGACGCTCCACTGGTGCTGATGATGGGCTGCGTGTTGCCACTTTTTCACTGCCGCTTGGCTTCTATAATACACCTGCGCTTGAAGTAGCCTACCTCACAACAGTTTAAAGCTGACATTTTACCTCAAAATTTGCATCTACTTGCTAGCATTCTTTCCTATTTATCAGCATCTGTAATCTTGGATCGCAGTTGAAATTAATTGGAAAAATTGACCCTTGCCTTTTATTGCTTTCATCTGTCTTTGGAGTGTCCCCTTTCTCCCCTATACTTGCATTAGAAGAGCAACTATGACTGCAGCCATAAATGTAACTAGACACCAATTAATAATATATTAATAATTTGTAGATTATAAATGGTTACACAAACAATGTAAATTTAACACATAACATATAAGGACTAAGGTTTTGTTACACTTAGTAGTGATGCATTGGATGGAATGAACAACATACTATTATTGTTTTTCTGTCCTGTTTGATTCAGCTCCTGGAATCACCACATTTGACAGTGATTCCTCCTCTGAGAAGCATGAATATACATTGCAAATGTCATAGCAATCAGTTAATGAGATCATGCCATATCTTGTGTAAATGTCTATCAAAGTGTGATCCAGTAAAGCACACAGTAAATTCATCGCATTTTGGTCATTTGGTCAAAATTTGCAAGTTAACTTGAAGAAAAGGCTGAAGGAATGGCCAAAATAGAAAGGGTACATCCTCCGCATTAATGATCTTATTATAATTTCTTGTGTTGATGTGAGCAACCTTTGAGCAATCGTTACTTTGACAACTAAAAGAATGAACTTGATGTACCTCAGTTATACAACACAAATCTGATATCAGAGAAAATCGTAGTATAGGTTGCCAAGCATGCGTTTGAGGTTGTAATTGCCAAGACTGGCATGCATCAGCCTTCTTTGTTATGGTCCCTGAGTCGTAACAATATATGGACACACCTAAACATTAAAGTAACATTAAATCATCATGCTGCATGTCCCACGTCATACAAACTTATGCTTAACCACACCAGTCAAAACAATGTGGGCAACTCTTGGTCAATGTCGTGTTCCATTCAATTCTGCTACAACTGTACTGTTGTGTGTAAAGAATACTTTTTCTTATGGAAACAGATAAAGATGCATCTAGTGCCAAAAAAATGAGTGCTCACCTTGTTGACACCCATGAGCTAAACTCACATATGCATGCGCACACACACACACACAAACACAAATATATACACAACATTGCTGAATCCTGCATATGTGCATAAACATAACATCCTGCATAAACACCGACGCAGGAAGACACACATACACATTCACGCATGTTGTCTCCCAGCAGCTGGTGCTGGCAGAGACAGCTCTTTCAACTGTTCTCTGTGGAGACTGTAAGGCTGCCCAGCAGTGACCTCCTCCAACCCCTCTCTTCATCTCACCAGTGAAATTTGATAATGACTTGAATTAAAATTATAAATGATAAGTGGAAGATATCTTTTTATGGAAAATATAATATAATAAAAAATATGATTATATTGCATCAAACACAGGACAAGGCCGAGTGTTTAATCTGGATCCAGGCGCCTCTCAGTTAATCCTTTGAATCCGGCCTCTTTGTTAATTAATTAATACAGTTTGACCTTGATATTTTCTAGAAGCATGTGCCATTTAACACAAGTAGCACAATAAGGCTTGGCAGTGTGGAGTAATGTTAGACTTTCTGCGGCTGGAAGTGCAGTGCATGGAAAGTGACATTTGCTGGGATAAAGTCAGTCAGCGTTAAGCTGCACCGGACAGCTCACTGGGCTTGCTAACAGCCTTGATGGTCAAATGAGGTAAGCAGGGTTTCTACACTGATACCCCAGGATAGATGGACTGGGACATACATTATTTCACATTGCTAAGTTATAGATCCAAAGGAGCACAACAAAGTCAAAAGTGAGGTATGAGGTGGTAGATACAAGGCCAGACCTGGAGGGAAGATTAGTGCTGTGAGCTGAGTCTAGTTGAGTTGTACATGCAGACTTGTGGGTGGCAACCTATTTTAAGGCTGAGACAAAAACTGCAAACCACCCCCACACCTGAGAGCAGTCAGCATCTTGTTAGGAGAGTAGGAAGCACAGTTAGCTGGCAATAATAGTAGCAATGAAAACCAACTGCCCTACAATTAAGCCTGTCCAAATGACTTCTGAGCCAGCTCTAAGAAAAAAGTTGATCTAAATGGGGCCGGACCTGAAACAAAGAGCTGTAATTTCTCATGTTCAAACGGGTGAATATTTAAAGCAGACATGCTGAGTTCTCTTTGCAGGAAAAGCACAGACATATCCATTAATTTTGCACATTAGAAAGACCATGATATTGAGCCACTTGAAATGCAGACATCAGTTTCATAACGTCCCAGTGTTTGAGAAGTCAAAATGTCCACCCTGCAGCTGAGGCCTAAATACTCCTCACAGCGTGCATGAGTTTCGTAAATGTGGAAATTACAAATCACTTGACAGATCTGAATAATTTTGTTAAGTGCTGTGCAAAAGGTATTATCATTGACTATGTATTTTAAAAAACCCCACACACTCACAGTTCACCCACACAGGTGTTTTCATGTATCACTGACTGATTAGACCTCCTCCCAGGACTGTGTGAAAGTGAAAGACACATTCTAGCCAGGTGTTGAAAAGGGGGAAATGCATCCATCTGCTCAAGCACATTGGTTTCATTTACACTTGTCATTTCATCCAGAAAAATCCAAATGATATTTAAGATACTTGTATTTATACTTATCCACATATATAAGCATCTTCATTGGCCAGATCAAATTTCTGATTGCAATCCGTCTTTCCAGGGTACATGCAAAGAAAGTTCAGCACTACCCCAGTCCAGAATGAAGTTGTTTCCGGTTGGTCATACACTTCAAGCTGTTTGGAGAACTGCCTAAAAACAGCAAAAGAATAAAAACATCTGCACTTTAGCAGTTTAGTTAAATGATGACAACAAAGGAACTGGATACAGTGTTGGGGGTGGGGCCTCACTCATTCCTATGAAATTTGTGCAAAAAGTTACTTGGATTTTCTGCATAGTTTCTGCATCATGCAGCCCATAGAGCAAGAGCACTAACATTCCCTGTAAACCTGTCTCCTGACCGCTCGGTCTGAAGCTGAATGAATGACATGAATGACTGTTTGTGTGCATGTAGCAACGTGCATTTATGAGAGGACTTGGGACTAGGTGTTGGTATAGGAGGAGTAAACATGCAGATGGTTATGTTAACTTTGTGCAATATTACACTACATATTACAAGGTGGTGGCTGTCCACCCCAAACACTTGTATTTGTGCCATGGATGTAACAAGGAGAAGCTCACTTCCTGTCTGGCCAGCTGGCTCTCTTCCCTATATAGGTTTATCTGTGAAGTTATTAATTAATTACAAGGTAACATGATCTTCATGATTCCTCTTGACCATTTCAGATACCAGTCTTTCAGCTTAAACTTAAATGTTTGTTGGCCAACTGTATATTTCACTTTTCCAGTCACTTCCACTACGTAACAGTGTCTCAATAGTCCCAGACATAATAATATAATATAATATAATATAAGATAATATATTATAATAATATAATATAATTAATCTGTCCTTGTCACAGTTTGTTTTACAGTATTGTCACTGTCAGAGTTTGGTTAAATGCTGATTACTTTCCCCCTTTTTCACAG
This sequence comes from Centropyge bicolor, assembly GCA_037975185.1. Taxonomy (NCBI): domain Eukaryota; kingdom Metazoa; phylum Chordata; class Actinopteri; family Pomacanthidae; genus Centropyge; species Centropyge bicolor. The sequence goes on from JBBMOC010000067.1 coordinate 787,202, forward strand.
TCAACATTGTGAGAGTTTGTGCAGTGATCAAGGGCTCATCCATGCATCCATCCATTCAACCATCTTCCATGTGTGGCATCCATCAAATTGATTTACCTGAGTTTCTAATGTGGCTGAGCAATATGGGAAAACATAAATCTCACAATGAGAACATACCTTCTTGTAAAAGTGTATATGTCTATAATGTGTGATAATAATCTCCAAAACAAGTGCAATGGGTAATGCTCTTTACTGATTTTACTTGTCAGCGCATATATACTCCAATCTAGCTCTGATGTCAAGAGTTATTCTTGTAGCTACACATATTAGCCTTCCAGTGAAGTGAAGGCTGTGGAAGTGTTCAGGCAATGCAGAAAATGCAGGGGGAAAAAAAGGCCTCACACAATGGATTGGCCTGTCACATTTACAAGTTCTTTTAATTGGTAAAAATGCACATCGTGTTGAGGCTATAATCTAGCATGGTGACAACTGGGACCAAATTCATACAAAGAAACTTGAAATAAGAAAGTTACCCACTTGGGATTGTAGCCTCAGGGGATTTTGTGATGCTGCTTAAAAAAATATATCATTTCCCGAATTGGTGAAATGAACTCTCTCTCAGAAATATGCCAGGTAGTCTAACTTTATGCACTGTCTTCACCCAAGTCCCTGGTGAATTCTGCCATCACTCGGCTCACTCACATTCTGAACTTGTTGATCTTTCCTGGATCTGGTTTTCTCCACTGACATCACTTGTTGATGGAAGATATGGATCAACGAACTATCTGCCCTGATTTCATTCTTAACCTTCTCCAAACCACACCTTGCCTACCGAGTGCTTTGGTGTTGATTGGGTTTGATATTGAATTATTGAACAGAATGATTTTAATCAATGTAAACGTTCTATAAATGTCTTTGGGAGCTTCCACATCTGATGTCATTCTTCCTTCAGTCCTTTGTATTTCTCTAGCTTCTAAGGCTCTTTCTTCCTAATGTTGCTTGTTGACAAGACCTCTGGCACTGAAAAATGAAGCCAACACAGAAGTGCAAAAAGCTGCAGTTCCTTGAATAAACACTAGGGGCAGGCTCTAAAATGAAGTCAAAAAACATGTAGAAAACATGTCTCTAGTCTCTTTAGCTGATTTTCTACTTCATGATAACTGTATGTGTATACATATGTATATGTATGTGTATGTATATATATGTGTATGTGTATTAAGATTATTATACCCCAGAAACTGACTGTGATTGGACGAAGGCTGAAATGTTCATTTACAATGTTATGCCAGTTTATTAAAGTAAGCCGAAGCTTCATTCAGCTCCACCCTCGCTCCACCTCTTTGTCCATATTTGGATTAGCTGTAGTTAGGCGACGTCACCATTGCCAAGATGGCTGCACGCTACGATTTGCTTCATTTGTGCTCTTCAGAAATCTACGGGTGACGTCACGGACACTACGTCTATGTTTTATACAGTCTATGCTTGTTGACCACCACAGTGCCCGGTTGCTTAGCCTGCACCTGCTTGTCAGTCTGAAACACATCCCACATGATTTTAGCACTGCCATTCTCAACCACCTTTGGGAGCATCTCTCATTTGAATTTCCAGTCTGAATTCATTACAAATCAGTACTATCCCAACCACTTGGATATGCCTTTCAGTCAGTGCTGTCCCAGCTCGTGTCTTACACCCTTCTGCTTCGCGCTGGACTGCCTCAGGGGCATCTTTGCACGGTCTGCATCTTGAGCCTTGTCCGGTGCAGGAGACCTGTGCCTCAATCAATCTGCCTGTTCCTTGTGCTGTTATAATCACAATCTCAGTGCTGTGCTTCAGTCCAGTTTTTCCCAGCCACTAGTAGGCGTTCTCAATGCCAGCCATGTTTTCTATCTGTTGATGATACATCCCATTAAGGGGCTTCGTCATCTCTAATGCTCTTCCCTTCACATTTGGCTTTTTCTGATACTGAATAGCTATCTAATCTGCTCATGATGAATGAAGTGGTTAAGCAAAGGGTAAATGGAGGACTAAATGGAGTGTACTGATTCAATCCACATAACTAACCAAATCAGTATCAGTTTTTGCATTGGCGCTCTTATCCAAGTGTAAATGGCACCTCTCATGTTTGGTGAGAAACGACAAGAGACATAAAAACAATGAGCACATGAAATTCTACACAGGGTGTTTTACTGAGGGGCTTCTGGGGCGCCTGTCATGGAAACCTCCCATGCATTTGTTGACCGCCCTAACAATTTAATCTGCGAATCTAGTGAAGCAATGTAATAACAATTGATCCGATCATTGATTGGAAGCAATATGTTCTGTGGCATCGAATGCTGGGAGTGTGCGCACTAGTTTTCTTCCGTTGCTGCCGTTTGAAGATTTATTTGGAGTCATTTTGCTCTGAAAACATCAGAGATGCTAAACAGGGAAGCGCGGGCATGGCAAATGAGATTAAGTTAATTGTTTATTCCTTGGGGTTTATATGAATAACATTACACACAAGGTTAATTATCTCAATAAAATACGCTAACATAATCGACAAAGATCATGTCTTTGATTAGCAAACAAGAGTTCCGTTGCTTTATTCCAATTAAACACGTGATAAATGGCGTGTGACAATCTGCTCGCTCTGCTCGCTATGTTTACACAGGAACCCTCTGAACCTCTTTTAAAAATCACAGTTTAGCACTGACATACAGTATAAGTCACAGGCTTTACAACTGACAATAAAGTCACGGCTCATAAATCATTATGTCACGCTGCAGCTGTTTGGCTGCGTGCTGTGATAATGACTTATATTCTGACAGCAGGCGAAAAAAAAAAAACGTTTGGCCATTTACCGACTATTTATTAACATCTCAAAATGTAGTCAACCTTCTGCAGCCGCACTCAGAAACAGATAAAATGTTCTGTCAGTCAGTGTTTGTCAGGGGAGCAACGGAGGCACATGACAGTGCAGGAGCATACCTGGATGTCACACACTTCCACCGCTTCCCCGAGTCATTAGCATCGGTTTGTCATGACAGCGCTTGACACATGACAGGCAAAGGTCTTCTCCGCCGTTCATCTCAGGAGAGCACATCTGACAACCAGCTGACTTGACTGACTCATTCACTCATACACCGACTAACCGGCTGACTGACAGACGATCCCGCAGTCAAGGGCTGCGGCACAACACAGACGATAAGCAAAGAGGACAAACAAGCGGCAGACTGCAAGTGAAGAGCGGAATGAAAGAAATTGGCACACGGCAAACTGCTCTGTTTGTTTGGAAAGTAGCCTACGCCGCCATGCACCGAAGCCGGAGCTGTTTGTGACCCAAGCGACGCCCTCCTACGCCGCCGCCGCACCGGCACAATCCCCCCCCTCTAAACCTGGGGAGTCAGAAATAGCAGCAGAAAGGGAAGAGAAACAAAGACGCTAAAAGACTCAGAGAGACTAGCGGCGCTCTGTGCTAGCCTGCCAAGTGGCACCGGTGCCACTGCGCACAGAGTTAGGTGCCAAAGCTTGTCAAACAGAGGGCACCCGTCCAATCCAATCCAGTGGCAGGAGGGGAGGGCTGGCTGCCACTCACATCACCTATATGGGAGCTGTCACCGCTCATCGCTGCCAGGCCGTAAAAGCACCTGCTATCGAAAGGGCCCTCTGCGGTATAAAGACACAAATTGCAGGGGCATGTTCACATGGAGGGGAGGAGGACATTAGATCACATTATTAGAACGAGACATGTTTTGGAAATAACCAAAAATACGAGAGCTGAACTTTCAACTTGCTGCAAATTCCTTCCACACCAACCCATACGTCAAGACTGCCGCATTCGTCTTGAGCTATAAATAAAAGGAGGCTTCTTGCTGAAGCAGTAAATTTCATGGTGTACAAAGTTTATATGACAAATGTGTCTCGTGATTGTAATTGGGGTTGGCTCGCTCGCAAAGGAGCTTTGTTCTGGGTATTTACTGGGAAAAAAACACCTGAGGGATATAAAAGAAGAGGTGCCTCCTCCGCCAAGCGCAAAGTCAAAGTGTGTTTGTGTTCCTGTGTGTGTGTGTGTGTTTGTGTTCCTGTGTTTGTGTGTGTGTGTGTGTGTGTGTGCGTGCAGGTGTTTCTTGATTGGGTTTGGCCTTAGTCTAGTTATGCATGATGTGTGTCTTGATTGGGTTTAGGTGGTGTGTGTGTGTATGTTTGTGTGTGTGCTCAATTGCATGTATTTGCATAATCATCATCAACAGTGTTTCTCATTGTCAAAGCAAGAGACTATTAACATTTACCACACGTTAACACCCCCTGTGCCCCCCACCCCCATCCCCCCATTAAATAAGTGAGATGTCCAAGAGAGATCATTATCGGAGAGGCTCTAAATCGATCCATCCTAATTAATTACCTTCTTGATAGATAGGAGTGAGGCCCGTCACACTCCAACAGCCCAAGAGAACAGGCCCGGCTGTTCAAATCTCACACATAATACACACAGACAACTAATACCACAAAACATACAGACACATAACAAGTGTTGTTGTTATATTTTTTTATGTTAACAGAGACCAAATCACCACCTGGTGTTAACCCATTTCATCCTGATTTTTCTTGAATCCTGACATTAAAAATTCAACTGAATCAGCATATTTGTCCAATGCAGTCATCAAAATTCTAATTTCTCCTATTTCAGTTAATAACACATTTAAAACTCTGTCACTGGCATTGCCACAAGAATGCTCGATCATATTCTAGTGTGACTATTACACAAATCAAAAACCTGATACAATACTGAAATGAATACTTAAAGCAACGACCAACAATATATTACAGCAATGTTACTTTCGGGCAATACGTATTGAAAAATTTATATTGTCCATTTTTCATAATATTTGAATGGTGTAAGATGGACAAAAGTGAAAGCATTTGCCATTTTCATGAAAAAAGAACAAAAGTCAGATATTGGAAACATTCAGATGCTGTGATATATCTAGATCCAATCATAAGCAATGCCAAGAAATGTTCCAGCAGCGTTATTCCCAGAGCTCGCCAGGAGCTGTCTGGGAAGTCTTTGGCTTCGGGGAGGAGCATGCTTACACAGCTGAAACTGAAAGGAATTGATGGAAGGGCACCACCAGCAGTGGAGCCTGCGGTTTAATTTGACTCAATATGGGAGACCTCATCCAGCAGGGACATGACGGAGAAATGATTGACAGGCTGAGAGCTCTTTAGGCAGCCCGTTGCGGTCAGCAAAAGGCTGACCACTAACAGGTCTGTGATAGGTCCTTAGATACCTGGGCCTGCACACACACACCACAGCTCACTGATTCACTGATCAGTGAATCAGCTCTGAGTGGATCATTGTGTGCCTACCCTTTGCCAGACACATAGGCCTATACCTGTGTACTGTGCACAGTGATGCCGGACGCATTACTCTAATCTGACCCCTTTTGTCAGTAACGAGTAATCTAATGTGTTACTATTTCCAAACCAGTAATCAGATTAAAGTTACTTATATCCAAGTCACTTTGCGTTACTATTTTTTTACCATTTTCCTCAGTAAAAATTTATATTTTTGCTTTCTTTTTGTGTCTCGTTTAGTGACATCACATACGCGACAAGTCATGTTTTCAGCATGAGGACAACTCACGTGTAATCAGAAGCAGTGACACAAATGCAAACAACAATGGAGGGAGGAGAGAGACGCGCCTTTTCTACCTGGAAATACAGCCATTATTTTGAGTTCGTGTCAACTAAAGACAATAATATTATAGTTTGTTGTGCGCTCTGTGCTTGCGACAAAATACTATCAAGCTTCAAAAACACAATGTCTAATTTAAAGAAACAGTCGCAGCACATCACAGTCAAGTTGACTGACCAGGTGCTGTTGAGCAGAGAGCTGCGAGCAAAGCCACGGCCTCGGCTTCTGCAGGAGGGGACCCGCCACCCAAACAACAAAAGGAGATACATTGTTTACTTGACGTTACTGTTAAAAATGCACTTCCAATAAAGTGAGTATTGACAAAACCGGTTGTCATTTTTATATTGAGGCGGGGGGTTGTCGGCAGCTGCTGAAAGTAACTTATAAAGTAACTAGTAATCTAACTTAGTTACTTTTAAAATCAAGTAATCAGTAAAGAAACTAAGTTACTTTTTAAAGGAGTAATCATTAGTCAATAATCAGATTACTTTTTCAAAGTAACTGTGGCAACATTGACTGTGCACCTGATACACTGTGTTATTCTATCGGTCATGATTGTTGCCCTCGGCATGTTTGCCCATTTAATGACCACATTGAACAAAGTTGAGAAATTTCAAATGCATATATCGATGCGAGACACCTTAAATGTATATGAAAAAATCTGTATGTTAACATACTTTATTAGCCCTTTTATTAGCTTTGATGCAGCGTTTCTTTTCTCATGGTGCAACCAGTTAGTAACACTCAACAATTTACACTAAACGTGAGACTGTACATAGACCATTTGTTAACATTAAAAGCCTTATAATCAATACAACCACTGTTTTAAACAATAAAATTAAATGGGTTAAGATGTGATCTGTAACTTATCTGGAAAAAGAAAACACAGCAAATCAACATGAAAAGGTTGTGAAGCACAAAATGAGCCAGAATAAATGAAGTTTTCCTCTTCCACCTGCCAGTTCTGTTGGTGGATTTCTCGTTGCATGCGTGCTGCATGATAGCAGATAGTAGCTTATACAGAGTAATAACAATAATAAATAGTGGAATAAAAATACAAATATCGTCTTGTTTGGAACTAGAATGAACAATTGCTTACATATTTTTGTTTTAATATGCTTTTGTTGATTGAAATTAAATGAAACTTTGAGTATCAAATGATGATGATGTCTCAAATATGATACAAATTGAAATTCTTGATATATGAAATTTTTTTTTGTTTGTTTGTTCGGCAGGACCGTTAAAGGCCCCAGTTTCAAAGAATTGGAATTTTCTGTCAATTATTTCATGGGCTCATCAGGCTTTAATTGCAGGTGTAAATGCAAAGGCCGATGATTAGGTGTCATTATGCAACACCCCCCCCCCCCACACACACACACACACACAAAAACAACAACAACAACAAAAAAAAAAACAGTTCAGTATCCCAGAAATTACATTCAGGGTGGATGATTCTGCAGATGATGTTTGTGTTGAATGCAAATGTTCCAAAATTAACTTTTGAAATTAAACAAGAAGTTTAGAGAAACTTCATAGTTTTTGGTGTAATGGCTTCTTCGTTAAGGTCAGAGGACCTTCATCTTCATGGGTACAATAATAAACAAATGCTAAGGTGATGGAAATGATGAGGTTATGGAGTGATCTTGCTCGTACCTTTAAAAAAGCTAACATTGACAGCTCGTATTAAAAATGTTAAAGTCTGATGTTTTGTTGACCCATCCATCCATCCATCTTGACTTTGTCACTCTATCACATCTCTCAACGTCCCTTTGCTCCCGCCATAATTACTATTACCACTAGAGGACATTGTCACTGAACATAAATCAATCTTGGTTTAATGTAAAGTCATTCTTCTTGAGGAGGACAGTCTCAAATGTTCAATGCCAATGCAGAAGGTAATGTGCACTTATATAGAAAGCTAGAGTAAAGATGTATAGTTTGGGCTGGTGGATCGGCCTGCAAATAATTTCTAATTTGCCACATTACCATAACCCCCAAACCCAACCATGACCTTTTTTTTAAAAATGTAAATTCAAATATTATTTATTTGTTGTAATCAGGATATTCCCTGGCTTCCACACATTGCTCACCTGTTGTTCTTGATTACAACATTTTTCTACACTTTACCTAGAGTGGTCGTGCCCCAAGTTGTATTTCTGACCTTTTATTACCTTGAGTCCCTTCTTGCTTCTTGAGATTCTCAGGTGCCACTCATCTTCCTGTGGTTCCAAGGTCTAGAAGCCTTTATTGATCTGAGAGAGTAAATTCAGTTAGTAAAGCAGGACAGAGACTGAAAGAAGAACTAAGCAGGGAAAGTAACAGAATAAATAATTAGAAGCAGACCAATATAAAAAATAAGCATATAACAGAATAGCAGTACACATGATATATATAAATATATAGTGTTAGATTATAATATATTAGATGATTAAACATACAAAAACTTAATATAACCCCAGGCAGGATTGTTCCATATCTACATTGTGTCAGTAATAGAGTTGAGATAATATATCTACATACAGATTGCAGTTAAATAGCAGGTATGAATGAGCTAAGAATGAAAAGAAAATTTTAAAAACAATCAAAAGATAAACTCAAACCAGAATACGAACAATCACTAAGATTCAATTAAAGCACAAAGAACAGGCGGGTTTTCATTCTATTCTGCCGACATCATAAGAGCACACAAAGAAGCCAAACAAACAATGAGAGCAGTTAGAAAAGAGAAAGAAATTTTATTTCACTCACATATAAAAGCAGTTCTGTGTGCTTTTATCAGGCTGTACAAGGTGCTGTAGCTAGATGGACAAATGGACACACAGCCTGTGTGTGGGGCGAAGGAACCTCCACACCCCCTCCAGAGCGCACAGGTGGAGGCCGAGAATCCAATAACTTTTCATTTTCCTGTTGAAAAGGACTCTTTCTCCTCCGTAATCCTGCCTGTGCAATGATCCCTGCCTTTTTTACCCCCTCACACTTCCTTATCCAAAGACGTGCACCTAAGAAGAGGTTCAGCGAGCTCATCTGCGAGCTATCTGGACGACCAATGTCACATTAAAACCCTGCTAAGCTCTAATTACATAGCGTGTTAGAGAGCGGCAGATGAAATACGGTCGTGCTGTAATCTGGTGCTGAACTGGGACACTACGTCAGTGGGAAGAGTAAAAGAGTGCAAATGTGAGACATAAACCAGCTCAAATTGGTTGAGTGAAGCGCGATATATCTGCTGGCCACAGCCTCTCAGTATGCCCTCTTGTGTGGGTTTGTGTATGTGTATATGTGTGTCTCTGTGTCTTCTCTGTCTCTAGGCCTTTCTCTTGGTTTCTGTCGAGACTATCTCCTCACCTTTATATGCTCCATTTCCCCCGTCTCACTCCTTCCCTTCTTGGACCAAAGCGAGAGTCTTACCATTGTTTTGTACCGAAAAGTTGTTTTCTGCACTTAGCAAAGGTTTTTTTGTGGATCATTAAAGATAATACAGACCAAAGTGACAAGGCTGGTCTGTGGACTGAGCCCAAACGCACGACACAGAGGCAGAAGTTGCAAAAATAAAGTCTTTAATGCAAATTAGTAAAACAAAATCACTCTTACGAGGAAAAATACTGACACAGATAAAGAAACAAAGTAGCAACTGAAAATCACTCGTTCGAGGTAACTTAACAAGGCAGCAAAGGCTTAACCAAAGTATGAACCAAAAGTCACTTCTAAGAGGCAAAAAGGCAAAATGGCAGAAACAAGACAAAGTAACAAACCTGAATCTTGACGAAGGCGACTTGGCATGGAAACTTGGGATGAGACGGCGCCGTTGACTGTACAGACAAGACAAGACAAACTGGCACAGGACAAGGGAGACGCAGACATTATATACACCAGGTAATGGGGAACAGGTGGAAACAATCAAGGCGGGGCAGACAATCACACTGGCGGGAAACACACAAGGAAGGGCAAGTTACCTGAAACGAGAGGGAAAGTTAGATTTCAAAATAAAACAGGAAGTCGCGAGACAACATAAACACACAACATGACTGACTCAAACTTAACAAAGTCTTCTTGACGTGACACAAAGGTTTGAATTTGAATGAAATGTGGATGATGATGCGCCATTTTGACCATATTTCTGTTCATCCTACTGTGACCGGTCGGGTCTGACTCTGCGTTGTGTGTGTTGAAGAAGAGGCTCAGGCGTGGATATATTTGGAGGTGGTCTCCATTTAATTTTTACGGCTCCTGACAAAACAGCGTAAATGCAAAGAAAAACCTCCGATCAGAAACCTCCACAAAATGTGCCCCTAAACAAATTAAATGACACAGCATAAGTTTTGGTAAATCATTACTTCACTTAACAACAAGCTAACTTGAAAACTTAAAAATGCAACTAGCAGAGGCTAAACCGCTTACCTCTCCCATGGAGATTGGAAACAAAAGGGAAGAGGCAAGGGTTCGAAAAGTCTACTTATAGTGGGTAGTGTCACATGTAACATAAACGAAGGGGTGCAAACTAAAATGAAGGTTCCCCACGATAACTCGGAGGACCAACCTGTCAGGTATTAACTAAAATAAATATAAATAAAATAAACTTAAAGTTACACAGATTTTGTGTAATTATTACAAACACTGTTGCATAATACATATTTACACAAACACATAGCTGCTGTACAATAGACCCTGTTACACTACATTATACAGAAGGGGGTCTTGCTTGCATAATCCTTTTCAATGGATCCAGATGTGGTTACGGCATATGGCCAGAGTGTCAAAACTCAAGAACATGGATGCACTTGGCCCCAGCTGGTTTGCTTCATGCATGGCTGTCATTGCACCAACCAGACAAAACATGGTGAACTACAACCAGAAAGCAAATAAAACTTGAATTTCTTGACTAAATAAGGAGTGCTGGGCAAGTTACTTGAAAAATAAAATCCAATACACATTTGGCATGTTACATATTTTACTTTCTAACTGCTCAACAGTGAAAGTGGTTGCAGATTTAAAATAGCAGCAGTGATCGTAAAATGCCTTGCTGAGTCTGGGCAACAGGAAGGTAAAAAATAAAAATGATTAACCATTCGTACACAACTACAAAAAGGATATAATTAATAAAACAGACTGACTGTGAAGGGCTAGCCTTTATTCAATTCTGTTTCACCACATGGTCCCCTGAAATTATGGACACACGCACACGCACGCACACGCACACACACACACACACACACACACACACACACACACACACACACACATATTTACACTGCAAACAAATCCTCCAAAGTGTCTGCATGAAAGTGCACAGCAAACCAAATGGCCCGCACCCCCAACAGTACAGGCAACACTAAGTGAGGGAGCCAGGGACGATATTAAAACATTTCTAAAAGGATAGACACAGTAGGTTCACTTTACAAAACACAAACAGAAATGAACGATTTCACACAATAAGTTCTATATATATGCAAAACTATGAAAGAAAAAATATAAGTAATGGATAAAACTAGGCAAAAAAAAAAAAAAGCAAAAACATACTATAGGCAAAACAGTAGCAAACTGTCATAGAATATAACATATAACACATTGGGTTTCTGGTACGAGTTGGGTAGCAACAGTGTTTTCCTTCGATAGAAAGTGACGGCTGAGCAGAAGGAAGGAGGAAAGTATAAGTGGGAGTATATAGGAATAGCTACTAACACCAAACATGTAAATAAGACAATTTTGGAGATACAGGGAGACAGATCTCTTGTTATCAAGAGATGCATTTCCCCCTGCATTCCTGGATTTATTGTGCAAAAAATAAATGAATAAATAAATTAACTTCATCATTTTAAGTTCAGCCTAAAACCTTAAAATGTAGAGAAAAGAGGTTCACACACAAGTGCATGTGATGTGGCATGATTCCACCCCCACAGTGTGTGTCCTTCTATTTACAGTATGGTGTGTGGGTGTGGATGTCAGAGACGGGGACAGACGGGGTGAGGCTGGAGGTTCTGGAGAGGTTAGACAGACAGACCGAGCAGCCACGCAGCGGCGCCACACTGTGCATGTCACACTTGATCAACTCTCATTACAGGTGTGCTTGCACAGCGGGATCGTAAACACGACCTGAGACGCAGGTTCACTCGCACACACACACACACACACCTGAACACTGGCAGATGCAATAACTTGTGGCCTCATTTGCATACATTTTATTGCAGACTTGTCAGCCTTCTGCCCGACACCTCCTGCCTCGTCGTCTTTACATGAGAATTGGCGTCAAGCTGTGATCGCTTGTAGACACAGAGAAACAAAGGACAAATGAGGCAGAAATAAACCCACCATCAATTTTTAGGAGGGAGAATTAAAAGAAAACCTTTGCTTTCATGATAAAATATGTTACAGAACCCTCTCTTTTCCTCCATGTTCCTTCATGTTCTTTTCAAATCTCTTAAAGAAAACAGGTATATGAGTGTGTTTTGTGCCGAGTGTGTACGCTCTACTGAGAATAAGATCCAATCTCTAGCTATGATTTTCATGGGTGATGTAGTTTTAAAATGCCAATTTGCACCCATTATCAAGATAAACACAGCAGTATCGTTAAATGATTTAATTTCATGGTCTAATCAGTGTGGATTTCATGGACAACACCAGATCCATATCTGAACACATCTCATTACAGGTTACCTGCTCGGCTCAGCCAATTGCTGCTCAAATATTCTTAATTGATTTCATTGATTTTCTGATTGTTATTAGCCACTGAAGAGAAGAAAACGTTAGATTAGAGGAAAAGGTTAGACTGGCTGTCTCCTTGCTGCCAACAATCAATAGATGTAGTAAGTGATGGAAGATTATTACTGACTAGAGCCAAAGGTAAAAGCCGAGATAATCCAGACTCACATCTCTGGTGAATATCGCACGTCCTCAAAAATTCTAATCCCGGGAATGAGTTTAAAATCTTCTTCCAAGTTTCCGGTTGAGCTTTTTGATGTGAGCATTAGCATTCATGTGCTGACGCCGTAATAATGTCAAAGGTCTCCATCTGAAGTGCATGACTAATTTAACAGAGGCGCGATTTCACTAAAAGAGATGGATGTGTCATAATAGCTTCCAGTCAATTTGCTCAAAAGAGACATTGATCTACATTTGATCTACACTGCTGGTGGCCCCAAGGACTTGATTCCTCAATCACTCTCTGCTGATGAATCGTCTACTTGTGTCATCGTTGACCCCGGACTCGATTAGAAGGCATCCGACCCCGGCGCTGATCAGACACAACCTTCCCCGAGCCTCTGAGGGAAACAGAGGATGAAAATCTAAACTGCACTCCTCCGGGAAGGATGAGAGCGCTCTGAAAACACCGAAGCTGCAGTCAGCTGTTGTGTTGTTCCTCGTTTCAGATTGAGAGTTTTTTGGAAAGCTTTTGGAAATAAGCCAGAGGAGTTTCGTGGCATTAAGAACAGGTGGAAACACACATTTCGCTGTCAGAGCACACACAAACCTCCCTTGATATCCCCGACTGCCGCTGCCACCACGTGAAAGCTGAAGCATGAGGGACAAGAGATGAGACAAGAAGGGTAATGGAGGGATTGATGAGGAGGGAGAGCAGAGGGCAGGAAGCAGATGGAAAAGGAGGGTGAGGGAGAAAACTGTCAGTCAGGAATTGTGAGAAAAGGTAAAAGAGAGAAATGAGGGGAGACTCAGAGAAAGAGTTCTACTTTTTCTTCTCACTGTGAGTTGGTAACACACAGCTCTGGATTATCAGGTTACAACAAGCGGCAACCTCCGGCCCTGAAAAATTAAGCCAATGCGGAAGTGCAAAAAAGCTGCAGTTCCTCGAATAACCGCTAGAGCAGGCCGCAGAAGGGAGTCAATTACATTTGAGTCCCATGTTAAAATGTCCGATTTTACGACAGAAAAAACATATTTACAGCCTGGTTCAAAACATGGCTCTAGTCTCATAAGCTGTTTTTCTACTCCATGACAACTCTGGGGGGGGCGAATTTTTTTATAAGGCGTTCGTTTAAAATATACAGCATACATCATTATGCACAATTCATAGCTGTCAATCTAAGTGGCGCCACTTTGATTGACAACTAGCCACTGACGGTCTAAAGGGCGTCACCCCGGCTAATTCTAGTCACTGAGTTTGGGAAAGAGATCGTCGTGGGGTTAGCCGGCTAGCAACGATATTTAGCATTTAACCTAGCTGGTTAGCCGTAGCTAGTTTGATTATTTCGAATAAAGCGGCTTTTTTCAGCCAATAGCGTTCATTCAGCCGGCCCATAGGACCCGCCTCAGCTCCGCCCTCGCTCCACCTCTTTGTCCATATTTGGAGTAACCGGAGGTAGGCTACCAAGATGGCTACGCACTACGATTTGCTTCATTTTTGCTCTTCAGAAACCTATGGGTGACGTCACGGACACTACGTCCATATTTTATACAGTCTATGGGTTACAAACACAACCAAGAGTCAAAGGAAGACCATGAGGTGTGTGTACACACTTCAAACACTCCGCACAACTAGAAATATCTGCCAAGGAAGACTTCAATTTTCTGTTGTTTTTTTTTTGCACCAGCTAATGTAATATAGCATGTGTCAGTGTGAGTCTCCACAATGGCATCAGTTTAGTTTGTGCTCAGCTTGCCAAATGAGATTTGAAATTTGAATAAGCTCCAGGTCTACGTGACCAACAGTTCTTATGAGCTGGTGGTTACTGCGAACAATGTGGTTTTACCCAGCTGATATTTCTGCCTATGTGCAATGTTCAATTTCGGTAATGGTGTTTAATGTTTCCATCTGTGGTAATGCCATGGGGAATAATGGTGGAGGTGTGAGCGGGAAAACCAAAACAGTGAGCTAACCGACAGTAAAGGTCCTTGTAGTATTGATGGGAACAGCAGAGTAAGTAAGAATTATGTGTGTTTATCACTACAAGCAACACTTTTGCAGTATGTATGATCATTAGATACATTGTTATTGTAAAAAACAAAATGGTAAATATTTTTTCAGGTCACGTAAGTATTCATCAGTCATGATGTAATTCAAATGTAAATGTGCCATCTGAAGCTTTGGCTAGAACTTTTAAAAGGCTGCATAAGAGTCTGGTATATTAGTTACACTGAGATACATATTTCATTGTGCATTACAAAAGTGCCATTGCAAAGAATATCAAGACAAAGGAAAGCCCCATTAGAGCCACACTTGTCAGCACTGTGACTTTAAACACAGTCCAATGTTGCAAACTAATTAGCATGAAAAGTAAATGAAGTCTCTGTAATTCACATGAAGTGAGTCAACAATACCTGTATTTATTTTCTTCATCTGATTGTGGCACCTACATGGAGATCCTCACCATACTGTGTAAGTTATTCTGTGGTGGAAGACACTGTGAATGTGTATGTAAATACTGCATGATGAATACTATGAATAAGTCATGGTATTCATTTTTGTAGGTATCACTATTGCTTGTGCGATTACACACATCAACGCGGTGTTATGTTGTGGCCAAGGTGCATCGAAACACTGCTGCCTCGAGCCTGTGAGCTGTAAGGTCAAGCCTTGTAATTTGTAGAAGGTCAGTGTCACATGTTTTGTTTCTCATCACTGTCCGACAGACGGCAGTAACCTACATGACTAATTATTACAGGAAGCGCTTTAAAAGCGATTTTGTGACAGTCACCATCCTGGTGCTGTTGGCTTAATTTGGGCACCCGCGGGCAAAAACATAAATCAGTGCCTATGGTGTGAGTTGATACTGTGTTTACTGTGTGTGAAATCCCATGCCTCACAGCTCCCACAGCATCAATGGAGACAAAGAGGAAGAGCACGATGCTTTGCTTTTACTGATAGAAGAGGCAATAGGGAGGGAATGAAGCAAGAGAAAACAATGAGTCACCACGAGGAGCATAAATGAAATTCATCTTATCTCTTTCTACTTTAAGACAAAGGCATAACGGAGGTGTTGGAATAAATGAATGTTTATGTGTGAGCTCCTCGCCATTTCAGACCTCTCATCTGTAATTGTCCCGGCTGCTCTAATAAAGCTGTCTAGACACTTCAACACCATGAGTGGGATTAGTATCCGGTGCGTTGCACACGCCAACGTCGGGTTCAGAAACAGACTCAAGCGAATGTAAGCATCGTCTGCTGGGGGTGGTGTGGACCCATGCTGAGGGAGCGCTCGGCTGAAGGGACACCACAGAGGCCGGCTGGGGTGAACAGCCTGACATAAGCCCGGCTGGATCTGGTGCATCAAACCTCTGTGGCACAGTAATGGAGACAGCGCCCCGGTCCGCGTGCGGCGTCCAGAGAGGAAGCACTCTGAAATGGAAGCACTGGCTTTTGGATGCCATTAATTTGCAGTGACAGTTTGGCTTTCGTCGGCCACAGTGCTGCATAAGAGAGGTCGACCTTAATACTGCGCTCAGCCTCTTTTTTTTTACGGGCTAGGAGAAAGGAGGGGAGGGAACTGTCTCTCTTTACATACATTTGGTTAAACAGCAGCTGGCAGTCAGCCGTAATTATACACCTAAGCCTGTGCATTATTTATGCCACCTTTTAAAATCCATTAAAAGTCATTTGGTCTTCTCTAAAACCTGTCATTATCGATTGACTTTACTGTAATTGCTGCTTTAAGCCCTCAAAGATTTTCTGCCGAGTGATTAAGGATGTAGGCCTCGGCTGCAAGAGCGTGCAGCGAAACATGCGCTAATCAAAGCGCTGTAAAACTCGCAAGCCCAAGTAGTATTTCACCTGGTGGTCAGCAGCTGAGGCAGCGGCCCGGCTTCGCTCTCTGATTGGAGTGGATGGAGGTTTTACAGCGCGGACACCTCAGACACTCCTCCTCAGCTGATGATTTGTACACTAATAAGGCCGCGGTTTACTTCCACAGTAGCAGCTACTAAATTTGAATTGCATCAATCACTGCAAAAAATAAATAAATAAATAATCACACCGCTGATGTCACACTGACTTGCTGAACTGAACGAAGCAGTGTTTCGCTGGTGTCTCACTCCCTCCGTGAAAGACCTGCAGAGGCGCTCGAGTGAGAGGGAGTAATCAATGTCAGTGTAATAGGTTGAAAAAAAACGCTATATGTTTTTATTTATTATGAAACAAAGCACCCCCTTATTTTTTTTGAGAAAACAGTATAAAGAACTGTACTAACGGACTGACTTGAACACACCGTGGATTCACTCCACCAGACCAGTAGATGGTGCTAGCGCGCTCCTGTGGATTAAGAGTAGCTTCTCTCAAGCCTTAACTAGTGCAAGTTAGAAATAAAATGGCGCTGGCTTGAGCAAGATATTAACGTCACTTGTCTATTCATTGATTCACAGGTATGCTGAAAAACACTTTTAAAATTCTTCAAGTTTTGTTCACACAACCGTGAATGGTTGAGGAATTACTTTTTCTGTGTTTAGGATGAGTGTGACTGATATGTAGTGCTTTGGTGTTTAGTGTGTGTTTCTGCAAGCTACATGCTAGTTCGCATGCGTCGTGCAGTGAAACAAGGTTATCATGCTATGCTGTAGCCTTCATACTGATTGTTTTAGATAGGTAAATGTATTTCCAGTTTATTAAAATGTGTTATTGTTTTGTTAATGTTGTTAGATGAATTAAATATGAACTGTTTTGTTGAGAAGAATGTTTATGCTGTTCGTATTGTTTTAAGCTGCGGCCGCCATGATATGCACTTTTGCAAACAGTATATGTTGAGTGATGAGTTGTGATGCAGTTATGTCCAAATAGTTGTTGTTTTACTGTAAATGTGGTATTTTGGGTTCTCATTAATTTATGCTTCGGTAATTTAACAAACCCAATTTGATTTTAATTTAATTGTCCTACTTATTTATCTTTGACATAAAAGAGAATATTTTTTGTCATTCTGAGAAATAAAATGGCGCTGGCTTGAGCAAGATATTAACGTCACTTGTCTATTCATTGATCCACAGCCAGCGCACCACTGATTCACAGTACTTTCAGTGCTTGTGCATCACATGTTGCCGGCCCAGATACCCCTAGACCTGGCGCCGGTTACATTAGCATCATTAGCACGGCCTTGGAAACATTCCTCAACATTCATGTGTTTAACATTTATCGTCATAAGCCATTGGAAATGTTTCTGGGGTGGCCTTATTAATTCAAAAGCAAGCCCAGCAGAGTGTGAGGCCACCGAGCAGCTCAGTGATGTAAAGCTAAATGGACTCTCAATAGTTTTAGTGCGGTTTTTAACTGTGAAATGATTGCATCTGAGCTAAGTGCGGTGACGCTCAGAGGACAGCTGTAGGGGACGATAATAACAGTTATGAGAACATCAGACCGCTGAATAGTGCCTGTGTATATAGGTGTAATGATAGATCCACTCTTCCACTGTCGTTCTGCACTGTTGAATGAAAAAGAGAACTTCCAACTCTCCAACCATGAGAGCAGGTGTGTATGGATGCAGTGCTTGCTGTAAAGAAAACCCAGTTATGAAAAGGAAAAAAGTTGTTTCTGAGCTTTTGAAGTAACTGAAAAAATGGCCATGACAGAAAGAGGTGTCTGGTAAGCTATACCAAAAGCGCTGTGTCAAATAGAAATATTGAATAATTATCAAGGTTATCAACATTTTGGACATGTGTGAACTTTAACCATGCGTACCTTTGACTTTTTTGGAAATCAGGTGTTATATAAGAATAATGATCAGTGACTGCATCAACTTTTATTTTGAAATTTAGTCCATGTCCAATATGTCATCCCCAGTGGTGTCAATCATCTTATCTAACCATGTGAATCAAAGAACGTGGTCACTGTCTCCATATTTGATTAATAAAACAAAATTAACCGTGTGTAACAATTCACCATCAGCTGTGATTTAAGGGGGCAGCATTTTATGATCGCATTTTTTTATGTGATTTTGTTTTTTGGTGAGGCTTTTTTTGGCTTTAGCAATTGTTTTTTAGGAAATAAGTCCAGAATGGTTTGATCACAACCTACTGGTGGTTTTTCCAAACAAATCAGGCACAAAAACATGTAAAATTCATGACTTCAATATTTGTAAAAACCTGACCATGACCCTATACACAGTTGTATTTGGAATATAAATATATAGTATTTTCTCTTCTGACTTATAACAATGAATCATATGAAGCAATCTGAGAAGAGAGCATCCATCTCTGTTTGCAATTTCTTGACATATGCAAGAGATCTGAAGTACACACTGCTTTGCGTTGAAGAGTCAAGCCAAACATGTTTCGAGGTACAGCTGTACGTGTGACCCCTCATGGGCCTCATACTCATCACGTGATAGTCTCTTCAATCTCATGCTGCTCACATTAGCAAACTTTCAATATTGTCTTTCACCATCGATTTCTCTTCATATTCCTGGTTTAGCTCAAACTGCACCGCTCTACAACTGGGACTCAAACTGTGCTTTGTTTCAGGCAGTAAATGCATCAGATTAAACGTAATTGGGCACTGATTCAGAGATGACAGCATATGTAGCAGCCACCTGAACAGAGTCCAGGCCAGGCCTGGGCAGGGGCTGGCCTAGTGGGGGGTCTGTGCACCAGACTCCCATGGTACCAGCAGATGGCTGAGAGGCTGACCAAGTATGGCGATTCAATCTGCTGCTATTATCCAAGGTGGGCCAACTTCCTCCCGCCAGCAGGTTGTCTCTTTCATCATGCGCTCGCTCTCCAAAACTAATGTCTCCTGTGTGTTTCAGCTGTGATGTTCTATAGCTCTGCTGTGGGTGGAGAATAGGAGAATTTCTGACTCATGCTCAAATTTGGGGAATAGCACTTGATTGCAAATGAAAATGAGGCAAGCAAGTAAATCTTGAAATGATGGAGGACACTTGGGAGCCTAGCAACAAGGGCTAATACCTCACAAAAAATTCCATGACTGTGTTTGGGAAGAGATGATGAATTTAAAATGCAGAAAAGAAACAGATGTATATAATATATTACTATTATTGTTATTGTCTTGTTGTTCTATTATTGTTGTTTCTGTCACTGCTGTTGTTGATGTTATATAGCAACGTGTAATATACTATATTATTATGATACCACATATTATTATTATCAGTAGTATATAACTACTATTATTATTATATATAGTAGAGGGTAGTATATATTACAGTACTATATTATTATATTATATCGCTATATTATACATGTATGTTGTACACTTGGATGCTATACATTGTATATGCTATTTTATATTACTATTATAAGCTATATTATATTATTATATGCAGTCTACCAGTACCATTAGCATTATCATTTCTACTGCTGCTACTGCTATGTACACACTCAGCTACACACAGACATATGCATATTTTCTTCATAGTTCTTTTAGAAGTGGCTACTTTGATTCAAATGTTTGCTCTATTGCTTAATTTATTGTATCTATTCTTTATATTTTCTATTTTTATATTCCATTTTATACTTTGTATTCTGTATTTTTAAACAGTGCAATATGCGAAAGCGATGGAGATGTTAATGACCCTGAGGGGACCTACCAAAGGGATTAATAAAGTACTCTGTCTGTCAGAAGTAGCTTTAAATGACATGTGCATTTGTACAGTTGGACTGCATGTGCATCCAGCTGTTTGTGGGTGCTAGTTCTATATAATTGTGTGGTGTGTGTATCTGCAATAGTGATGATTAAATTGGATGAAAAATAACAGAAAAACCTTTCAATTGCTTTCCACAAGCCAAAAATTGGGTATCCTGGCACTGCTGGCACAGAGATATAAATCAATATTTGGGTAAACAAGTAACTACAAACTCCCTCCTGTCAGGCAAAGGCCTGAAAACACAGGCCTGTGGAGGTCAGTATCCAATTGGGTTACTTAAAATCGGATTAGAGTGGAGACTCCCATGAAAGAAGCCACAGAGCAGACACACACAGCTCTACCGAGCATCTCCAGCAGCACGTTTACCTCCGTAAGAGGCCGTAATGAGGGCCAGCCACATATCACTGTTTAATCTTCCATGCCGCAGTTTCTATTAGAAGCCAGACAAATGATGGCAGGTAAGGAAAAGGAAAGGTCAGCTGATTCTCTGCCTCGTTGATTGTCTGATTTTCTACCTAAGTTGCGCGTGTGTTCCCTCGTCTGGTTTTATGATCTGAAATATCATTTGCCACATGTCGGGTGGCCGCTCCGACAGCTGCTGATCACGAAGGTCATCCGCAGTCGCAAACTCAAGAAGGAACACGTACATAAAGGAAAAAAAAAAAACACGCTGTAATTGTACTACAGAAGTAATATACAGCACTACACCTTCTGCCTCTCTCTCTGCTCGGCACAGTCCTTCCTACTCAGTCATCTCAGCCTCCTGCACAGTTCAAGTTCAGTCTTCTCCTAGGGGGCTGAAGCACTTACCTTAGCAGAGAATTTTCCCTTTTTTTCTGCTGCTTTTCATTCCTATTTCTTCTTCATGTTCCTCAGCTCATTGGCCTGCCTCGCGCTCCTTTCTCATTCTGCTTCATGCAGGGCTCCACCGTGTTTAGCTCTGTCGTTTCTCTGCCTGTAGGGAGAAACATACTATAGATGGTCACATGCTTTATGCTGTAGTAGTTTGCATGAGTTGAGTACAGTGGCAGAATTATCTTTAGCAAAGTAAGTTGGAAAAATAGCTTTTCTTGTATCATCCAAGCAACAGATATAAGCAGGTAAGAGGACTAGCTCGGGTACCTAAGGCAGCAAGCAAATACATTTAAAGGTGCAATATGGTGCTGCTTATTTAATAGACAGTGTTAGTATGTAGAGTTTCAGTTATGCTGATATGAAAATATTTTTAAATAATATTAATGATATTTATGAACCTATGGTGGTTAAAAGCCCTTTTACAATCTGGAGTAATAGCGGAGTTGATGCACATTGAGTTCAATGATGATATGAAGATCTGACTATTGCCATCATCATTTCTTTTATTTCCACGTTCATTTCAATTGTTTGAACTTTTATTTCACATTTTGTTATATATGCTGAGTGGGTAACAGCGACTGTCTCCCATTTAAACCCAGTGCTGTTGATGCTCTTCTATTCTGAATCCCTTTCATTAGATAGCACATTGTTAAAGGGACATTCCGCCTCGCATGACGTGATCATTCACTAGGTGCTGACAGTTAATGTAGTCCATTAAAATTATACAGGTAAAGTGCTCCTTTATGCATGGCCTATGTTCGATGTCATGTCAGCCTACTTACAGGCTGTTGACTGGCAAATCAACACACATGTTGAACTGCATGTTTTGTTAGAAAGGGTATGAGCAGGTACACATATTAGTTATAATGCTAATTGTCAACAGCTATAAAATTTACACTGCACTATAATGCTGGCTATATCAAAACAGAAACAACCTGTATTCAACTGCCCTCTTCTTTATATTTTACCTTTTCATTCCGTTTTGCATAAGCTTGCACTTTCTGAGAGTTTTATAAGCCTCAGTTAGTCGTGTCCATGTCTAAATGCTGAATACTGAAATTGACTTGTACAACATCTGGATGAAGCTGCTCAGTTGTGTGTGGGTCCACAGTGACACCTCTCCACACTGCCCTGTTTTGATCACCTGTATGGATGCACTTTGTGGCCAATCATTTCCAGCACTCCTTCCATTTAGAGTTTAGCAAAATAGCAGGCAAAAACAGAGTGTATCAGCACCTCTTCAGTTCTTCACCACTCTCCACTTCACCTGTTGGTGTGGCTCAGCTACTGTTTAGCTACTCTACCACCACTTAAACCTGTTTGAACACAGCACTTGAGCAGCACATGTAGAGTTACACCAGCGCATACGACAAGTGTTTGTACTGTTGCATTTCAAGGCTGCCCGTCTCTCAGTTGTTGCCACCTGAATTACAACTGCGACTGAGATGAGATGCAAATGTCTTTGGCTGACCTGGTCTGAGCAGGCTGGTGGCAGATGATGCCATTCTGTGTCTTCCTGGATGCCCAAATTGCAGAGCACAGCAGGATTGCTAATGAGATGCCCACTTCCTTACCTTCTCCCCAGTTTGATCACAAAACCAGGCAAAGGAAAAAACATAATTTTGTGGAGAAAGTAGTTGTGGCAACCACAAAATGTGTGATCACATTATTTTGAGTTAACTATTAATTTACAAGATTTTTGTCATATTTATATATACTTACATATAATGTATTGTCTTATGTATTGTCAAGTATTGTCAAGGCATTAGCTGGCCAGGAAATTGATGTGACAAATGGACAGTAGGTGGCAGTGTAGCGCTGTGGCTTCGCTCCGGAGCTATGGATGTGCGCAGCCTACATTGTCTCAGAGCAGAAGAAGACTGAGAAAGCAAGCCACGCGTCTGCCTGTCTCATCATTTATATTCTGTTCTCAGGTCAGTGATGCTTGCAATACACATTATTATCAACCCGGGGGTTAATATCTATCTGTCCGACGTGTTTAAAGTTGTTTTAATTTTTAGCTGTGTTTCTGTTTAAGTGTATTTAAAGTGATAGCTTAGCGTGCGCTAGCATAGCGTGTAGCATGTGTCGTAAAGTGATTGTCTGGCTCCTGTACGTCGTATTGTTTTATAGTTAAAGTGCAGATCCAACCACTATGTTCAAGGGTAATGTTGTGTAAGTATTGTTCATTGTTCTGTGTGTTTAAAAATAATAATGTTTAGTGTTTGTATGTTTGTGGCCTAGTTTAGCTTTTGTTTTAGCGTCGCGCCACGTGCAGTTGTCCCGTCTTTATGTAGAGACACAGTAATTGTGTATTTATGTTGTGAATGTATGACAGCTAGAATGGGTGAGATACCAAATTACAGTGAGAATGTTGAAAGTGATAAATGTGAGGGTATGAGCTGTTTATTTAGTTTATGGTTAATCTTGGTTTTTGTTTATTTTACCATTAGGCATGTTTTGTTCTTTTGTCATGTTGGAAACATGAATTTATCATATATAAAGACAGTGATGTTGAATTTAGTAAAAATTAAATGTGTTAATAAAGAGCAGAAGAAGACTGAGAAAGCAAGCCACTCGTCTGCCTGTCTCATCATTTATATTCTGTTCTCAGGCCCATGCGTGGACCTATCTACAGGCTCTTTCTCTCTTTTGAGACCTGTAACATAGTCATTTTGTCAGAGCAAAGCTGTGTTATAAGCATGAAAACACTGATTTGACCAAAGGTGTTTGCACCACAGGAGATGTACATATCAGGATTTACTATTTTAGCTATTAAAGTCTGTTAGAGGGACAATTCTAGAGACAACTTTAATGATCACAAGTCCAGGTAATTGACGCTGCCTTACACTCCCAATGACTACTGAAGAATTACTGAGCTGGGCCCCTTTTTATAGAGGTGGCCCTGTGTGTTTAAGTCGGCTCCTGATGACATGAACTGGGAAATTTCAGTGCAGATGTGACTGTCAGATATGAGTGGCACAGATGGAACCAAATACAGCAGGTTTTTTTTAGCTGAAGTTTTAAGAATACGTTTCAATACACAGTCTCTGACACTTTCTGGCATCAGCGCCACATTCTGACAGAACAATGGTGAATCTCGCTGCAGCTTAGTGACGCGGTTTTGGTTGGCACTGATGGGCAGCAGGAGCTTAGGGGCTGCCATTTGACTCTTCTTGTCTGCTCCCAGATGCTCTGTGTTCGTCTCAATGTTAGGCGACGCTACCAAGTTTCACCCAATTAACTGTTGTATGTCTGTTTCTTAAAGGCTAAAGCGGAGACAGGGACAGAAATAGAAACAGGTCTGTCACACTCTGCCCTAGAGTGACGGTAGTTTGGCCAAAAAGCTAACTGGACAAAGGTGTAATTTGACCTCCAAAAGACTGACTAAAAGTTTTTATTGCCCGTTGTTTAAAAAAGAAAGTGAGGGCAAATAATGGAATGAAAAAGTAATACAAAATACTCACAAGTTAAGGGTTGACAAAAATACATCTGCACAGCATCACAGTCCCTCTCTGACTGTTGACGCAATGCCGCTCTCCCTCTATTTAAAGGGTAGGCCCCTCCCACCATACCATCTTTAATTGCAAACAATTATTTAATCAATTTAAACACATAAATCATCTTTTATATTCGGTACCATTTTAAATCTTTAACCACACATAAAATGAACGAAACATTGCTATAGTGTCTCTTTTAAACATTCCCACCACTTAAAATGGTGCAGTAAAATGGACTGAGCAGGGTTCCTACTGAAAACTACAGGCACTATAAAAGACGGCCTGAAACTCTGCTCAGATCCTTTGGGACTGCCCAGCTGGATGCTCTATGGTAAGAGAACAGAATTAGACACAAACAAACAATCAACAATCTTTCACATTTAAATAATGAAAAGTTAACTCAAATAACCCTGTATGTTTATATTTGTAAATGGAGAAACAATAGCAGAGGAAGCACAGAAAACTTACTATGGTGTTGAATGTACTTTAGTGTGTGCACCCACTAAGATATTAGTATGTTATCTGGCTAACATGTGGTGTCTGTAGTGAGTGTTGGTGTGGTCTGCTGGTGCGATCTGTTACCAGTGGCAGGGAAAACTGCCACAAGGTCATAACTACAATTCTTCATGTGTGTAGAACATCTCATACTAAAATAAACCAATGTGCATCTGCACACCTGTTGATTGTCCATTATCCATCATTCTGTTGTTACCCTCTGTTTATATTGTTGACAGTAATATGCATTTTCTCTGTAAATGTGCTCTCCCTCTGACCTTTCATTTTCTTATCTTGTGCTGAAATTGGATATTAGTATTGTCCTCTAATTACTGATCCACATTCACTTTGTTTGTACATGTGGTTCTGCAAGCCAACAGCCAGAGGGGTGGTGGAGAATGGTAAATAAAACGAGAATCATTATCACAATAATGTGTGAAGGATATTGACAGAAATGAATACTTTCAGACCTTGATGAACACGTTTTTAGAAATGCGACAACCGCCTCAGTAATATAAAGTTGTAACAGCGTGGTGTTCATTTAATCTGTTGCACAACCTGTTCATCTAACTTTATAGCACAACAAATTGGTTTTTCAACACTTTTTTTTTCTCGGTTTGTTTTTCAATTATTGTGGAAATTAATGTTGCGACTGTTGCTGATGTCTCCGCTGCACAACAGGACAATGGAGCTGAAATGCAAAGGAAAATGTGTCTGTGAGTTTAAAAGTGCTTTTTAATCTACCTTTTCTTTGGCCATGACAGGCATTTGTTTACAGCATTGTGCCATTGTGCCAAAATATAGAAAAAGTCAGTTTGTCTCAGTCGGTGGACAAAAGCTTGAATCTGCATCAATCCTTTTAACTTCAGCATATTAATGTAGGCAAACATCCAGAGCACTGTTTTCCATTTGACACTGTATTACTAACATGACCACATCACAAGCAAATAGGTTATTAATTAGGAGCATTACAAATGAAGAAGCCAGCATTTTTAAGTTCAGAAAAACAGATTCTTCAGTTTTGGTTCACTGAAGGCCTAAACGGTACTTACTCCAAATTAGCATTGCAACTGCCTTGATGCAAGCTTGTTTAGCTAAACCGTTGCCAACAGTGCCGGGGGTCCACATTTAATTAAGCTCGCTAATAAATTATCAAAGAATTCAGCACACAATGTCTTCACCTCTGGGCATGGGCAGGGTTTCTATTCAACGTGCCCATGCCCAAAATATGTGCAGTTAACTGAAGATACAACCACATTCTGCACACCTGCACAATTCTGACCAAAAAAAAAAAAAAAACCCTATAAACTTAGTAGGGCTGATTTATTCAAGAGTAACACTGAGCTCTTTAATGACCACTGTGAGATCACCTAAGGCGTCACAAGGAGGGAAAAATGCTAATAACTTTTTCATTTTGCCCAGCATTCATCCAAATGTTTTCATGATGTCTGAATTAGAAGGTTCAAAAAATAAACGAGAGCGGAGGGGGGCATTTTCAAAATCCCCAAATGCGAGTTGCAAATGTAGCCACTGTAATCCTTTATGGTTGAGCACTTAATTAGGTGATGGTGGTGGAGGTGGTGGTGGGGGCCTAATTATTCATTTAAGTGAACTGGCCCGAACTCACAACTAGTCTGTGAGGGAGAAATGATTTATGGGAGCCCTGAAAAGTCCTCTGTGGGATGGGCGATGGAGGCGAGCGGAGGCGCAGAGCTGCTGGACATGGTGGCAGCGGAACTGTGAGCATAACAGAAGGTGAGGACAGACACAGAGAGGGGCAAAAAAACAGGCACTCTGGGGCTGATGGGAAATACGGCTGCCTTAACATGCACCGCAGGACTATGCCCACCCTGGGTCTGCTGAGTCTCAAGTACCATTTCTGTGCCAGTGGTCAGAGATGCTGGAATAACAAAAAAAGACAAAGTGAAAGAGTGGGAGATAGGAAGCGAGACATAAATAGGGAGGGGTGGAGACAGGTGGGACAGAGAGAAGTAGAGAACAAGACAGAGAGTGACAGAAGTGGAAAACATGCTGGACTACACGAGAAAAATAAAGATAAAGGTCGAAAAGACAGAAAACAAGAAGAAAAAAAAGTGTGTGTCTGTTGGTGTGACAGAGTGTGAGAGATGCTTTGACTGGGGAAAAAAAAGTAGTAGGGAGGAGGGGATGATAAAACAGAAGGGAGACACAGAGAGAGATGAAAGTCAGTGAAGACCTTGAGCTTTTTGTTCCTCCCTCTGATGGTATTCTGGCACTGCTGGAGCTGCTATGCTGCCTCTGGATCTCACAGCCGCACTAAAATGTGCCTCAGCGCCGCACACACTTTTCTGCTGCTCCGAGTGGGAGGGTTGCAGAAAGAAACGCAGATACAGTGAGTTAGTGAGTCTACAGCATTGAGCAGTCTTTTCAGAATATGTCACACATCCTGTTGGTTGTTGTATTACCAGCTGTGGATTCCCATAATCATCCCATCCCTGTAGATCTGAGGAGAGGTGGGACATTGGAACATGGAGTTGCAGCATCATCGAAGCCGGGCGCCGTTGGCTTGTATTCTCACATCGCATGTTTGCAGCATACATTGATAAAAGCAAAGGATGCACCACAGGAACTTCTGTCTCATTTTTGAAACAATAGGTGCTTTACTTTAGACAGAAGTAAACAAAATCAGTTTTCTCATTGTAGCCAGCAACCACTGAACAACCACTGGGATCACAGCTGTCCGACATTTTTAATTTAGTCAATAAAAGCTTTGATAATGGGTTCATTACATTGGCATCATGACTAAATTGTAATGGTAATGTAAATGGAAACAATATTGACAGCAAAGGTAACAGTTAATTCTCATTCTCATCTTCATTATGACCTGACAAGTGAAGATGCGACAAAATAGCTCTGTTCAAGCGGACAACCTATGTTAGGTTAGAGTAGCCTGAAGACACACCATCACACACTATCTGCCCAGATATGAAATGAAATATCATTTGTGTATGTTGATTTAGTCAATAATACGTATATATGTTAATTACGTTTTAGGGCTAAATTTAACGTTTGTATGGCTCAAAGTTGTTGGATCCAGGGTGCGTTAACTGTTAGGTTGCATCGCTCTCTTAATATAAACTGTAAAGGAGCCGAGCTTAACATGAAGTCCTTCTCAAAGATAGCTTATGATTTCTTAAGACTCATAATAATGCCTCATTCAGCAAACATTTAACATAACTCTGTGTGAAATTTAGCTCATACAAAGTGAATTTACAACAGGATGTTCTACTGAGTGAAGCATGAGGTGGAATTTAGCAGCACACAGAATATATAAAATGTTTTGTCAGGTAATAAATATTACCAGTGTCTGTCTGTCAGTGTCTATCAATTTTTACTCCAAGCTGCAGTCAAAAGTTGGCAACCCTGTCACAGTGGAGAAGCGCTTTACTTAAAATACATGTTTCACACACATCCTGAAAATGGCGCATGCCATGGGTATTAATTTCTGCAAACAGACTGACAATGCAAAACAGTGATGAAACTGACTATTGAGAAAGTACATGTTTTGTACATATTTTATGAGGAGCAGTGAATGGATGGACATTAAAGTGATTTTGGACATGGCGTAAATGTATTTCAGTGTTTTCCAGCATTCAAACTGAGAACTGTAAAAATGTTGATTCAAAGTACATTATTCAACTCTATATAATATAGCAACCTTTGTGATCATAGTGTTAATATTTGTTACTATATGGGACTTACCAATGTAGGTAGTGTGCTATTTAACCAGATAGTAATTCATATGCTAGACCAGACAAAGATGCTGTTTAATCCAGTCCTTACATTTTTTTCTAATGCTTTTGGTTTTGGTAAAGCAATTAATAAGATACAATCCTCCAAACTCTGTAGTGTGTATCTTAGCACATAAACCCTTGTTCAGTATGTGGAGAAGTCCAAAAGTTGGCAGGCCTTACCATGCCTAGTTACAGTTGCTAAGCTATGATTGGACAATGGCTGTTCAGGAAGGAGTTTAAGTGAACAGTTAATTAACCGATGTCACCTGTGTGCTTATGAAGCCAGACTCTGCTTTAAAGTATCACTAACAATTAAAACATCCCTTTGCAGAGCATACGTGGCAAGGAATAAATCAAAGCCACAGTCTATTAAAAGTGTAATCAGGCACAGTGTGGTGGGACTGCAGGCCTAGTTTGACCCCATCAAGTCTTAATGAGGTCCGTCGAGTCGTTAACCCGCACATTTAAATAACATGCATCAATATTAATAGGTTATTAATGACTCAAAGCAATTATGTATACTGTGGACTGGACAGAGAGCGCCGGGCAGAGACAGTGAGAGGAAGAGAGAAAGACAGTGATACTTCTAAGAGTGTGTGCATGTGTGTGAGATGTGTGCTTGTCAGTGGGGGATTCTGCAAATTGTCAAATAAAAGGAAATATTCAAATACTGGCTGCGTTTCAAATTTATTGAGTTGGTGGGCATGAACAAATAAAACAAAGCCTATATTAGCCCGTCTTTTGTCTTGATATCCAACTATCCCACCCACATTAGCTGCACTGTAATGTCTTGCATGTTAAACTAAGCATAATGTACACTGCCACAGCAATAAGTCCATCAATAGAGTTATGTCATCGTCAACAATAAACCACTCTTTTCTCTTGCTCCTTAGTGTGTAATGTCATGTAAATACAAATACTATTGAATTCCAATGCTGTTTTTTTGTTGTGTTAAACTACTGTAGGCCTAAATAAAATTCAACATTGCCTGATGATGCCTGACATGTAAAGCCAACAAGCAACAGGAGGGACTGTGCAAAGAGGTCCTCACCACCTTCCTCGATGTCCTCAGTAATTGAGCTATAAAGCCAGCTACGAGACCATCCAGCACTGGAAAACAAACTTGGAAAGGCACACAAAGGTGAGATTACAACTTCATCTGTGGTATTTTCAAACAGCGTATTTCATTAAGAGACAAGATTTCAAGGACTAGGACTCACTGGTTAGTTTGATAAATGCACGTCTGGTTAACTTTCCCACTCTTGACAAACAGCTCCAAACAGCCAATTGCTCTCTCTTTGTGTCTGTTTGGGTTGACTACATTTTAGGTCACATCTAGTTATCCTGCAAGTTCAACTCAAGCAGAGTCTGCCCGCCCTTGGGTCCCTTTTGGACTGGGTTTCTTTATTTGAAAACGTATTTACTGTGGATATTTTCCACAGGTCTCTCTCAGGCCTGTGAAGACCTCTGAACATACGCTTTGAGCTACTGGAAGGTGTGAAGCATCTTTGCAGGAAGCGCTGAGTTTCATTGACATTGGCTTTACAGGAATGAGAGAAAAATGTCAAAGTAAAACTCGACTGCAAATGAATGTGACTGAAAGCAGTATTTCTGTTTAAAAGAGAAGCTAGGAGCAGCAGTGTGGTGAGTATAGCACGACTCTGCTGTGGGAAATATGCATTATAGACTTAGACCTTTATTGTCATTACACAAATTACACAGCAGTGCAAGGTGGGTAGCGAACTTTTGTTGCAACAATGAGTCAGCAATATATACAGTAGTGCCAGGCGGTGGATATATAAATATTTTTTTAAAAGAGATATTAAAATATATAATATAAATATAGGTGCTAGGAACTATATATAGACATATGTAAATGAACAATAATTGTCAGTAATGAGGATATATACAAGGATATTGCACAGATCAAATTAGCAGCAAGTTGAATTACTGCACTTAAGTAGTGGTATTGAATATAAAAGTGAATAGGTAAAGAGATGAATACACAGAAAATATTGCACATAACAGAAAGAAACAGTTTGAAAAATGGTGAACAATGACAGGTAGTTTTTCCATAAAAAAATTAAATTAAGGTTGTAAGTTTAATTTGAAGATTGAACTTAAAACCAAAATTATTTTCTGTACCCAAAAGTACTGTTCATGAACCAAAAGTATTGTCTATAATCAAAGTATTTGTCCATGTAGTGTGCAGAGTTGGGTAGATGAAGGAGAAAGAGGAGGAGGGGAGTGGCCATTATGTTGAATTTATTACATTTATCAAGACAAACAGGCAAACACGGAGGACGAGTGTACATTAGGAGTAATGGTACTTAATTACACCGCAAAAATAAAGTGGAAAATCAGAGGGGGTCCTATTGAAATCCTGATACTCAGAAAAGCCCAGTTACTATCTGAAAACTGACTGAATGTGTTGACTGCATTTGGATGCCACTGGTGACCAAAAGGTGAGGGAACTTCACTTGGTGTAAACCCGTATACTCATGGCTGGGGAGCAAACAGCGGTGAGCCCATTCATATGCAGCGCTTTCACACAAATGTCTTTGCTTGCAGCAGTGAAAATAGCCTGCCTCCGGCTTGTGTGTTTGTGCAGGTGTGGGTGCAAGTTTGAGTCTTCACAACACAAGGGTGAGTGACAAAGTTACTCGGTTCAGATCAGTCCAAGCCCAGAAGGTTCACGGGGGGGTGAAGCGCTCCACAGAGGGAGAAAGCGGCACAAAAAATCCCAAAAGCTGGTCCTAAGCAAGGGCTTAATCCTTTTATGTGAGGCCCCCTTTCATGTTGTGAGTGACAGATGCATGTGTGAACACCTACTGTAAGCAAATGTTTATTCGCAGGTTGCAAATCTGCAGCATCAAAGCTCAGAGATTTGAAAGCAACGGCACACCGCGAAGTCCAGCAGAATAAATCTCAGTCAGACTTGTTTCATTTCTGCACTGGCTGAAGTGCAGGAGTAGCCTTTAAGAGCAGCTCCCAGGTGATCATGTGATTAATCACATGTCTGCTCAGAGCAGGGGCAGCCAATCAGGCACAGGAAATTAACCTATATTTTGTACAATGTAGCAAAAAGAGAATTTAATTTTGTCTAAATTAAAAGTGTGTGACTTTTTAAATATCTCCATTGGGAGTTACCACATTATTGTTGTTATTTGCACCATTGCACAAAAGGAGGAAAACAAAAACTACATGAAATAACATTATATCAATAGCATATTTTCATGATGGTGTATGTGTCCAGTCACCCCCAAAAAATCATTATGCTAGTAATTACATGCTGAAAGAAACCAGGTCACTCGTTTTACATGCAGTTTTTTTTTTAAATTCACGGATGCATGGCATTACCCATACATATGAAAAGTCAACAGAAACCTGCTGATTTGTATACATCCATATTATCTCTCTCATCCCCATTCCCCATCCACTGAACCTGGATTTTTCTAATAACAGTCCACAAAGCACTAAATAACCTCATGACAACATCATACTTCCTGTTTACACCCCCCAAAGTCTGCAAATTATAGGAACTGTAGTTCCAAAATATAGACCATGATAATCCTCATTCAGAGGTCAAATAAAGAACAATAATAGAAGGTACAAGGGGTTAGTGTGGTTGCTGTAAACTAATTTACAAGACATTAAGGCACTCCAACTACAGGCAAAATTTAAAAAAAATTAAGGCTAAATATGGGATAACTGCCTGGTTAACACCATGTCCCAGGTAAAACATCAGTCAGTGGTTTTCATAGGCAAAATCGTCCTCCCAGTGATGATTAAACTAATCACATAAGGAAAACTAATTGAGTACCCTTCAGCTGCTGGATAAATACAGGTAAGTAATTCAAAGGAAGATAATCTGGAACTTTTAGTCGGTGCAGGAATAATATGAGCCTCATATCTATCTGCATTCTGAACTAGCTGAAACCTGCGTCCCGTGGTTTAAAGTAGGCAGAGGACAGGGAATTACAATTATAAAGGTGGGACAAAGCACGAATTCACATTTAGAATCTTGAGGAGATAACATAAGGCATACTTCAGCAATACTGTGGAGCACAGGAGATAGAGGGAAATGTATTTTTAATGTGTTAAGCAAAAGATGGCCCGAACATGTTAAATAGCAGCTTGGTGTTGAGGATGAGAGGACTGAGGCGGTCTTTGAATGTGCCATCAAAGCATAAATCTGTGCCTCCATGTGGTGTTTTTCCTCCGCTGTGCTGCTCTGTCCAGATGTTAATTGTCACAGCGAGCCACAATTACAACAATCAAAGCCCTTGTGTTGTAGCAGCCTTTTACTGGACACATGAAAACAGCCAGTGTGTTTTCTAGCTCTAAAGGAACCATGTGGATGCTCGGCGCATGAAAAAGAACATATGGTCCTTGCAGATTCAGTGTCAGTTTTCTTTATGTAAAGCTAAGACCGACAGGACTCTTTGTCATCGTTATTTCTCCCTGCTCGTCTCGTCTTGATTGAGTCCACATAGTGCATAGGAACAAATGACTCTGACTCACTCGCTACATTCGGAGCAAAATCCCCTTATTCTTCTCAGCTCACATGTCCGCTCCTGGACACGAATTGAGATGCTTTCATGAAGGGAAATCACAGCAAGGGGCAACAAGGAGTGGCACCTGAAATAGTATAGACATGTTCTTAAAGGACTGCTCACATTCTACATGCATTGTGACATAGCATGAAAATGAACATATGGACTGACCAGTCATGCTGCGTGAGTGATTTGTCTATATGGGGGGTGCTGAGGCAATTACGGGATAAATGACAGTGATCAATATGTATGTTATCAAGACGAGGGTCCACTGAATGAATGGCATTGTTATCTGCCCAGGAAGAACAATATTCTCACAGCAGTTATTCCGGGCACAATGACTTGCTCTTTATTGGCTCATGAAAATCTAAGCTGTCAAACTGTCAAAAGGAAGCCAGCGTTCACTAATATATTTCAAAACTGACTGACTGCAATACGGCTGCTGCAAGAGAAAGGGGAAAGAGAAAAAAAAACGAGCAACTGAGAAAATGAAACCAGTGCCAGTATATTGACTGCCACTTAGCGAGAGGGAAAAAAAAGAGAGAGCAAATGAAAAAAAAAAAAAAAAATAGAAGACAAATTTTTATTGCTGCGCTGTAAATTAGAGGGACACAAACAAATGCAATCTCAATATGAGAGAGGTAAATACAGCGGGCATGGCGTGGGACCCTGAAGGGCCAAACAAAGCAATCACAATTATGGCAGTTTATAATCAGCATAATGCATCTAGATGACACTGCACTCCAAGCGAGGGTCGAGCGACATCTACAGGTTGCCATTTTGATTGATAGTAACAAGGATGTGCTCACAGTAACCGTGGCAACGCTTGCATATCACGCATGATGCCCAGGTCCGCCTTTGTCCTTTAATAGCAGGCTAATGAGCGCGGCCTCTGCGTCGGAGTCAGAGATGACAGGGACAGAAGGAGCGAGTGTGTGAAACAGAGAATCACAGGCGGACAGAACGAGGACCATTACTGCAGACTGAAATCATCTCCATTCCACAACAGCGCTGAGCACCAGAGTATCTTGGTAACAGTAGCTGTCACTTGCACTCATTCCCATAGTTCCATTATCTTTCTCCAACAATATAAAGATTTCAACCACAGCTGTAGCAGTCCTAACCACCGGTACATGGTCTTGGCCTAACACCAGCATGTGTGGGAGAGGGGCAGAGAAGCAAGGCTGCCAGAAATAATGTTATAGGAGGGACAACTGTGTATTTAAAGCAGAGAGGAGAAAAGTAATTAGAGCAAAGAAAGTGAGAAAAAATAATTCAAATGCTACAATAACAGACACTTTAGTTTTCAATTTAAATTAAACACAAAAGCTGGCTAATATATTGGCTAAAGTCCTCCTCTATCCCATTTGTAATCATCCTGTCGTAGCCTGAATTCGTGCTATAAATACTATTATACAGTGGGCCTAAACTAGTACAGGTTGGAATGTAAAACACTAATGTTTTGTCAGTCATTAAACAAAATGCAACACATGATGTTCCTATCTTTGTACCACAGTCCATGCAATTACAGAACCAACAAATTACCTTTAATGTCCAATAGTGGAAGTGAGCGCAGAAATTGTTTTTAAGCAGGCACTGTTATGAAAACAACCTTTGCACACGTACAGAAAAAAAAATCACATTCCTTCTATAATATTATATATAAGAGCTGTTAGCCCTGATGATGAAAAGCCTGAAGACATACTGAGCATGAAGTTAGTAGGGCACGAAAAAAGACAATTGAATTTGTAGCTAATAAAACTGAAGCGATAAATGAGGACTGAAGGCCATGAGTTGGTAACCCGGCTTTTCAGCCAATGTGCTGCAACAGCAGTGTGCCATGAGAGATCAGGTGTGCTGCGGAGAGTTATTACATTCCGTTTAATAGATCGAGAAAAAGGAATCAAGTAATGTCTAAAATAATTTCATACAGCTTTCATTGCTCATCTATGGTCGCGCTATTGGTGGCAGACAATAAGTAGCTAACAAAGTAATAGAAAGGTTATGACCTGATTGATAAGACAATTCTTTCTCTATTGATCCCCCAGAGCGGAAATTTGGGAAAAGCATCGAGGCCCCAGTGAGATTTGAACTCACAACCCCTGGTTTACAAGACCAGTGCTCTAACCCCTGAGCTATGGAGCCCATGCTAATTTGCCAGTTGATGATAATGATTTCGGCAAAAAACAGATTCTAGACTTCTGGAGCTGACATAGACGAAGAGAACACAATAAGGGGTAACTCAGTACTGCGATACTGCAAGAATCATTATCCAAAACGAGATGTATGATAGGTGTCAATAGCACTGTCATCCTGGTAACAATTCGCTCATCCCTAGTATGCACGGAAAAGCTATACAACAGTGGCATGGTTCCTAGCAGGCTTAAATGCCATCTGCAAACAAACTGCAAGAACACAGAATATTTTGTTCACTTCACCGAGGAACACTGTCTGAGGGAGCTCTCAGAGCATTGCTACCTAGTAGCAGAACACGTGGCCAAATCAAAAAAAGCCACACACTGTGGTAGAGACATTAATTTTACTGGCTTGCAAAGTTACGGTGTAGAAGATGCTTCCCCCAGATGCCATTAAAGAAACTGCTGTTCCCCTCTTAGATGACACATTTGCCAGATGCATTAATAACATGTATGCAGACTGTGAAAGTGTTATTTTGGAGAAGATGCGTGCCGGTCGGACATTTGCATTACAACTTCATGGGTCAACAGACATCAGTGGACATGCTCATGTCTTGGCCAGTGTGCTCTATGATGGAGCCAACAACAAAGAAGACAACAGGAGAAGAAATTCTTAAGGTCACATAGCATCTTGGGACAGATTATTAGATGGCACTTCTCTTTTTGTTTCAGTTTTGGATTTCAGTTTTGACCCCATTTAACTTTAAGAAAGTGTTTCTCATCCATTTGTCTATTGTCAAAACACAGGTAGTAATGGAGTTTACAGCTGC
Source organism: Centropyge bicolor (assembly GCA_037975185.1). Lineage (NCBI taxonomy): Eukaryota > Metazoa > Chordata > Actinopteri > Pomacanthidae > Centropyge > Centropyge bicolor. The sequence continues at coordinate 823,530 of JBBMOC010000067.1, forward strand.
AGCATCATTTGGCTCAGCAGAGGTGTATAGTTGCATGTCATCCACATAAGTATGGAAACATACATTGTGCTCTAATGATGTCAGAGCTTATTTTCATCAGAATTTAGTTTGATGTTGCTGATTATTTTAGTGAGAACAGTTCCAGTGCTCTGATATGTTCTAAAGTCTGACTGAAATTGCTCCAGGATATTAATGAATTTGCATTGAGTACATTACCATCTAGGTAGGGTTTCTTTTATAAGGGTTTTACAACAGGCATCTGGCCTTTTGAAAGAAATTTATTTATAATCTCCAGGACATGACTTGAAACATGGTTCAACACCTGTTTTTAAAATGCTATAGATTCAGGGTCAGTACATGGGGTGGGATAGTAAACAGTTACTCTGTCACTCAGCTCAGTTAATACTGGTGAATTATGGTTACATCTTTTTACAGGGAAATGTAGATGGGTGGGGGCACTGCTGCTCATCTAAAGTTTCCAGTTTTCTCTGTAATAATTTGGCTTTGGATTCATTTTTGTTGTTAATATGGATATTCATGTCTTCTTTCCAGATTTATCATGTCTAGAGATATCAAGTGCAATCAGCTCTGAGAATTACTGCATTAAAATCAATGAGGATGATGGCTGACAGACATAATGATGAGCACTGATCATTCTGCTTTGAGCTCAAGAGATATCCAAATGGTTTAAATTCACATAGATCGATGGGTCCTTTCCTGTTTTGCCTGAAGTGTATAATTTGGTTGACAAGCCTCTATTGATGTTGTTACATCAGTAGTGCTATTAAGCCAGATCTCAACTGAAAACAATACATTGAATTGAAATTCAATTATCAGATCATTAACCAAAAAGGATTTGTTAGACAGCAATCTGACGCAAAACAGGTAATTTCAGCTGTCGTGATTATGTGACAGGAAAGAAGACTGGCTGCGGCTGAACATTTTAAGACTACTGAGACAGGTAGCAGATGGTCTGTGATTGCTAGGATATGTTTGACCATGCCACCAGCAGTTTCATTGGTATGCTTAAAGAAGGCCTGTCTCTTTCCTGAGATGATGTCTGAGGTTATTGGTGTTTCATAGTTCATGGCTTCGACTGAGCTTTAGCGTGGCGGCTTTAACTAATTCCTTTATTGTTGAATGTGGTGGAGGGAGGGAGGAGGGATGTCGGGTCCCTGGTGAGTGTGAGGGAGCAGGGGGAAAGGGGTTTTGGGTCCCTAGTTGGGATCAAGGCATTTCTGAATGCCTTAGGTCATGTGGAACAGAGGATCGGGGGGATACAGTCTGTCTGCATGTGTGTGTCGACCTTCACTGTACATTCTTGTTTTGGTACGGTATCACAAAAGGTTGCCACCGAGCAGTCTGTAGGCAGTGATGTTGGGATGTATCCCGTCAAGCTTAAACCAGTCTTTACAGTTCCTCCCATGGGTGAGACACACCAATGTCAGACATGTATTCAGGGCAAGGAGTCTGCTAAAAGATTCAGTCCCTTTTCCCAGTGGGGCATGAAATAAATACACGATGTGATTGACAGTCACTCAGTTTCACCAGTAGCAGGCAAAAGTCTTTTCTCAGGACCTCAGAGCTTGTTTTCCTTAGTAGACTGTCCCAGCGAGAGTGCCAGCAAAAACCCAGCATGAATGATAATCTTGCTGTCACTTGGACATGTAGAGGGGATATGTGGCAACAGCCTTGGTAACTCCCTGACAGACGTGTCGGGGTCAGTGTCAGGTTGGTAGATTTGCTATTCTTACATGCTTTGTCATAGAGTCCCCACTCACAATGTTTTCTGGCACATCAGGTATGGACTAACCAAGTCTTCTGTTCCTCAGCCTCGTCATGGTTTTGGGGATGTTTCTAGGGTTTTGGTCAAACTTAATGCCAGTGGTGTGGTTAGTTTCACTGGGCTCAACATAATGAGAATTATAACACTGGGTCATACCTGGTGTGGGATGAGAATTCAGTTGGCGGAGTGAATGTTGGTTTTATTTCTTGCTGGATTTCACAATGAACAATGTCAGTCCAAGTGGTGGCTGGAGCTGCTGCTTTCAGTCTAGCACCGATGCTATGCCAGTACGAAGCATCATTAGCTGGTTCGGGAGCCTCAGCTGCTAATCCAGTGGTGTTAGGACACATCCAAGGAAATGTGTCAGCCACATCTTGTGTTTAAAAGCTTGTCTGTTCCCAGCACCTTGTACAGTAGCTTCTACAGAGTTGATGAATTGCGCATTGCCACGTATTTGATGAAGAGTTTCAAACTTCTTTTCAATCTGTGCAATACTCTGTCCATGCACTCCCCACATTTACCCATCTTGTATCCACCCTAATCCCATGTTTCCTTCAGACGCAGCAAAAAGCCTTGTGCTCTTGGAGTTTGCACCAGCACAGTACTGAAGTTGTAAAAATGATTTTCAAAAAAATTATGGTGGTAGCCTTCTGTGTCTGTGTCATAAATGAAAGCCCCAGTGATTTATAAGTATCCAGAATCCAATTACGTAGCTATGGCAGAAAAAACAAGGATATCAGCAAAAGAATGTAAGCAAAGCAGAGGCAAGCAGAAAAGCATCTGCACTGTCGGGACAGCAGGAAGTGAAAGCATCTGTACTGGAAAAGAATATTTTAACAAAAAGCAACTAAGTAACTGTATTTTTTAGCTTACATGTTGTAGCAATTATGCTGAGGTTGTGTGACACAGCTTGTCAGGACTGAGCGCTCTGTCTATTCCCCACTAAGTGACATCCAACTGGGACATGACGCCTCTCAAACAGCAGCCATTTATTTTAATTTTAAAAAAAGCTAACCTAATTTTTTAATGTAAAGCTCACTCAAGGATAACATATGTAGTTAACATTATATTTCTGTCGTCCATCAATGTGCATAAATTGTAAATTTATGTTATGGAAAACATTATTTTTTTAAAAATAGCTTATTGTGTGTGGGGAGACATTCAGCTCACCCTTTCCTGAGGAAGTGTGGGTGCAGTGATTCTGTCTGCACTGGTCCCGTGAGACATGTGCTGAGGCCACAGAGCGCCATATCTGTCCCAACCGTGACAATGAATAAAAATGACAGTTTATGCTAGCACAGCAAATTAAATGTATGTTTCCATTGTTACACTGTTTCTCAGTCATACTGTTCAAACATTTGATGAAGCTGATAACTTGTTCGACATCTTCAATAAAAATACGGTTAATATAAGCAATTCAAGTTAATACCATTGTGAAATTTTTCACGCACGTGTGTCACTGTCATCCTGACTGATGGGGTCGAAAGTGACAACGTGCAGCTTCTGTTCAAAGTCAAATTTTACCAATGTTGTTCCACACGTGTACAAAATGGAACCTGATCTTTTCAATTTCAAATTGTAATCACTTACACTAACTCGTAGTAAAAAAGTAAACACATTACTGTAAAACATTACTACATGATGTGTAACCTCAACTAGCACTGGCTTTTTGTGTGTTGTTTAACTAACCAACATAAATGTTAAAAGTTTTAGCAAAAACTGAAAATGAGATAAGTGGTGTAAGAAAGCCTGTATGACTGACTGGATTTGGAGAATTCTTAATTTCCACTGCGTTCCATTTCTATCTGTAACTTCTCTAGGAACCAGACAAACTGATGATGTCAAAGTAAATGTAACCCTTGAGGCGGCACACATCCTCCTGCACTGAAAGATTGGCTAATATGCACTGATTTATTTTCCTCATGTAGATCCTCTGACTCTCCATCTATTGAATTAATGATGAACCTAAAAGCATCTAATGCAAATCATCAACAAGTGATCAAAAGAGGACACAGAACATTTAGGTCTGAAAACATCCCTGTGATGTCAGAGTGTGTGTATATAATGGCCTGGATTTGGGGCTAAAAGTTCATACAGAATGAGAAATGGAAATGTTTTTCTTTATTTCATTCATGCAAAATACAAATACTGTTTTGTTTGATGTTGCTATCTTCATCAAGTAAGACGCATACATAAAAGACACCATTACGTTCATTTTAATGTGGTTCCCGAGCACAGGTACATTAAGCACTACGTCGGCATTTGTTTTCCAAGAGGCACATGTGCTTCGAAACTGAAAACAAAAAAACACACTCTGTATGCATGATTGGTGAAACGAAATAGTAATCTTGAAACACACATCTGCTCCTTTCTACTATTAACTTTCTCAGAACAAACTACTTTATAAATTATGTTTCAGAGGTTCAGAAAATATGAATGTGCAATTTCCATTGAAACAGTAACTTCAAAGGTCAAGCTGACATTATTGTTCCTTTATAGCTATTCACAATAAATCCCATAAAAAGGCCAAAACTGACAATTAATTTGTCCTGTTTACAGATATTGTCTATCTATCCACTGACTGATAGCATATGCTTTTGTGCTACCAAACTCTGCTTGCATCTAAAATGTTTTTCACACATAGGATAGCCATAGTGTTGCATGTTACCAAAACTACCTGCAGTAAAGAATGACATGTTTACGTTGCTGTGTGTTCAGTGGACTGTATTTATACAGCACTTTGCTAGTCTTATTAGACCACTCAAAACACTTTCAGAAAGCAAGCCAGCATTCACCCACTCGCTCAAATATTCATACATTTATTTGGTTGTATACCTGTATGTTGTGCTTTGATTTGATTTTGTTTTTACTATTTTGATGCATTTTTATAAATTGTCTTGTGGTCAGTTTGTAGTTTTGATTTTCCTGTGCAGGCTGGTTTGCTTTGTATTTTCTTTGCATGAATGTTTTGTGTTGATTTGTCTTGGGTCCCTAGTTGTCCACGTCACACTTTGATTAGCTGCTGAACGGACCAATCCTGACAGAGCCCAGGAAGCAGCAGGCCAATGGGGCAGCTGGGGAGGCAGAGCTGCACCCTTGAACTAGGAAAAAGGCTACCTGTTACCAGCAAGAAGAGAGCCGAACACAACAGACCTGGGGAGCAGTCTGCCTGCACTTCAGGTGTGGATCAGGCATTCATGTGGTCTTTGATGGGCTGTTTAAGCTTGACAACAGCAATAAGAGCTGGGAGACAAGAAGAAGGGGGAGTGGAGGAAGTCGGCAAAGCAGCGTAAAGTGAAGAAAGACACATGGCAAGACTGAGGTAGCAGGGCAAGGCAGGACATACGGACGGTGAAAAGGCGAAGAGAACAAGAGGAGCAACAGTGTGACGGAGGCAACGGCAGCCAACCAGCGGAGAAACAAGTCCAGAGCACTGCAGCAGCAGAGTGAGGAGCTCTGGCCGGCCGTGAGAGTACCTCTTTAGGAGTGTAGCACTCTGGCATGTGAGCAGTAAGCTCTGTTACTGGCCTGTGTTTTCTGTTCCCAGGTATGCTCAGTGCCCGGGAGGACTGGCAGCAGAATACAAGGATGGTGGTAGCAGGAACAGACAAGGACGGCAACACATGGAGTGCATATTTATTTAGTCAACTTTACTTATCTTAGCTTTGTGAAATCATTTCAGTTTTGAGCTATTTTCATTGCTTCATTGAATTTTAACTACTTTGTAAGTTAATTTTTTTTAAAAAGCAATGTTTTCAACAAGGTTGTGCTGGCTTTGGAAACCCTATTCTGGTCTTTTGTAAAAAAGAATCCATCAACGCTTGGGTGACATTTGCCGATCGTGTGTGTGCCACCATCATAGAAAAACTTCACCATATCTGTCACCCACAGTGCATGAAATGGTTGCCTGTCACCATTTTGATAATACTTCTAAACTCCTAAAAAGTCACTGGCTCCAAGATGCTGCAGATAAACTCTCTACTGACGTGCCCTATATACATGTTGTACTTGTTACCTCCATGTTGCTTTGTTGTTTTATTGTGATATTTGTATAGCAAATTGGAGATGATGGCCCACTAACAGCAGAGCGACTGATGACCACTACCACCAGGGACCACAGCTTGGGTAATGCTCACCAATGATGTAAGCTGTGTGATGGAGCCGTAGTAATGTCGGGCAAGAACGGAGGGGTTCAGCAACTGAGAGAGAGAGAGGGCAGAGGAATACCATGTGCATTTCCTAAACTACCAGCTGCACCCAGTGGTTGTACATGTGTTGTCTGCCTAATTATTTTTAAATTCACAGTGGTGAAAAAACTCAATTGCTTGCTTGACCAGAGGTCGACTGACCTCTTGCCAACTGCAGCTCCTTCCAGGACACGGCAGTTCTAAAAGCAGTCAGCGCTGGAAGGAGCTACAGAGCACAGACGCTGAAGGAGTCGGCTGTGTTGCTGTACAAGGTGTCAGACCTGAGCTTCTTGTTCACTGCACAGCTGGTTCACAAGTAGGCCCCTAAGTAGACGTCTCTCTTTCTCTGCTTAAGTGTTTGTGCGTCAGTGCACAGTTTGAAGCTCTCTCAGTGGTGCTGAACAGACAGCTCTGCCTGTGTGTGATCAGGCGGAGCTGTCTGTTCAGCACCACTGACGACGCTTCAAACCGTCGGCTGCATTTGTTAATTGTTTGTGTGCCTGTTTGTGTGCTGAACAGACAGCTCCGCCTGCGTGTGGTGATCAGTGCTGGAAGAGGTATTCAGATCCTTCACTTAAGTAAAAGTACCATATAGCAATGTACAAATATTCCATTGAAGGTAAAAGTACATAAGAAGTAATAGTAGTTAAAGTATTAAAGTAAAAGTACTGGTGTGGCCCATCTGACTATTATCTATGACAGTAGATTTGCAATACTGGAGCATCAGTGTGTAAGCAGCATATCACTGCTGTAGCTGCTGGAGGTGGAGCTAGTTTGAACTACTTCATATACAGTTAGCTGGTTGTTTTCAGTTTTTGGTCATTTTCTCTAATCTTTGGGTTTTAAGTGAAATATTGGATCATTTCAACATTAGCTGGATCTGTTAACTCAGACGTCTAAAATACCCAACGCAAACAAACCGAGATGGGATCTCAGGCAGGAGGAAGAGAGGGAGACCAAGCTCCAGAGGGACTTTAAAAGCTTCTGACACACCGGGCCCAGGTGTGCCAGATCTGCAAATTACAACTAGTCTTCACCACTCTGCAGCTCACCCTCTGCTCCGCCCCCCTGCAGTACCTGTAAAGTAAACATGGTCAACAGTTTTGAGGGTTGTCACAGTGACACGACTACACTTTGCTTTTTATAAGATGTCAAAACCAAAAAGTTTCGAAAACACTGGTATAGTCTTTGAAAGTGTGTTGTATTTTACACACTTGTTATACTATCCATTGTGTCAGATCTCCATCTGAAAAAAGCTGTCAAATGATAAATAATAAAAATAAATGTAATGAAGTAGAAAATACTTAACAAATAGTTATAAAGCACAATACAAATTATTGCACTGAGCCCTGAACCTTGTAGGTGTTTCTGATGCTCGACCCAGCAAAGAGGACCTTTTTAACTGGAATAGTGCTTGTAAAGTCAACGGTCTACTGTGTCTCAAATGTCTAAATTAAGAGCAAGTCCTATGCTCTCTGAAAGACCCTGACAGTTACCGTGTCTGCTTTCCCAGAAGAACATAGTCCTCAGGCAAATAAGCTGCTGGCTGAGTATGTGGTCGAGGAAACAACTGGAGGCAACAAAATGGATGAGGTCAAGGTGCGCAGGCTGTATTTCAGAGCGTTGGGCCACGTTATCGGTGAAATGGAAGCATGCTTCCGTGAACGCAGCTCCAAGTTGGCAGCCCCAATTGTCGCTCTTGGCCCAGAGAGTGACACTTTTTTGGACGTGGAAGCAGCACAACCCGTCATGGAACTGACAAAAATCCACCAAACAAAGGGCATCGTGCATTGCGGCAAAGAAATTGCCAGAGTAAAAGAGAATGACCAGGAGATGCTTGCTCTTTGGCTGATATTAGGTGACCAATACTCTCACAAGGTTCAGCTGAAGCAAATCTATGAAGAAACACACTCATGGAAAATCCATGCCCTTGAGGTCCTTTATATTAAATGTTCAGTCCACAAATACAAGAACAGTGAGGTTACAGGTTGGATACTACAAACTTCTGTTATTGGTCCTTGACCTATCCAGCCAGTTGATTTATTTATTTATTTATTTTTACAATAAAACGGTGGACATCCGGCAACAGTGAACTCAGAGATTTTGATGTCGAGTCCTGCCCACCTTCAGCATGAACCCACTTACGTGAAAATTCTCTGTCAACCCTGGAATGCACTTTAAAATCATCCACCTGCCCATTAGACTGTGTTTCCACTTGATTTTTAAAAAGCGCATCTCAGAAAATTGGTCCAGATACTTTAGCCATTATTAACTGCTCCCTGTCCACTGGAATGTCCCCCTCCACTTTCAAACATGCCACAGTTTACCCCCTTTTACAGAAGCCCTCTCTAGATCCCTCTGTTTAAAGTCATTTTAGACCCATCATCAAGCTGCCACTTTTATTAAAGACTTATTTCTTTAATGAATAGCAATCAAATCCTTCAATCTATTTTCCACTTCCCATGCAGCACTGAGACTGTTCCGGTCAAGGTTTACCAATGACCTATTGCTTGAAGTCGACTCTGGCCTGTACTCCATTTTAACTGTCCTTGACCTCAGCTAAGCCTTTAACACAGTGAACCATAATGGCTTAATCAGCAATTTTGCCATCAGTGAAGGCTCAAATGGTTAATCATTTATCTGTCGAATAAATCATTCTCTGTAAGACTTGGGGAAGCCACCTCCTCTTGTGTTTTCTTGTGGCATTCCCCTGGGGTATATTCTGGGTCCCATCCTGTTTACCATGTACATTCTACCCCTTGGGCAAATCTATGCAGACATGATGTCCAAAAATGTCTAAAATGTCCTGCAGTTGAATGAGTCCAAATCAGATGTCATCATACTCCCTGTGTGCCAGTATTGAAATCATTAATAATCTCTCCTCTAGTCTGGGGGCCTTATCTAATACTGTTCGAAAAGATGCCCGCAACCTAGGTGTTATTTTCCACTCTGTCCTTTGATTCTGTAATTCCGATGACTAACGTGATGCAGTTCTTCTTTGCTCAACTGCGACAGCTAACCAAGATCAGACCATTCCTTTCCTCTGCAGACTTACAAAATGTCATGCAAGCTTTTATCTCTATCTGCCTGGAGATTTTATCATATGTCTTTTTCTTTACTGATGATATTTGTTTAATTATTGAATTTATTTAATCTTGTTTACATCAGTGTTTTCACTGTAAGCACTGAAAAGTGTTATATAAAAAAGTTATTATTATTATAATTATCGTACGTGTGTTTATTCATTTATTTTAAGTGATCTAAGTGAGTGAGAACTTTTTGTGATTTTTCATGCTGTGCCATTCTCCATTCAGTTGCCCCAACCAACCAGCAACAAGTTGTTACTGCAGAGAAAACCACATGTTCCCTCATTGGCTTCCCACCCAAGAACACAGGCAAATTATATTAATTGGAACACAGAACAAATTTGGAGAAATTCACCCTCAGATCTTTGCCGTGACTGGTGAGAACTTTACCCCAGTGCCACCCAGGATTCCATTTCTGGCACATTTTCCCCCTGCACTCGGCAGCAATGAACAGCATTGTGTTGAACAGGCTGGAAAGTAGCTGAGGCTGTTTAACTTAATGGGATGTGGTGGCAATACGGATGTCTGCTCAGCAGCTCTGACTGTCATCTCAGATGAGTCAGAAGACAGTCAATTCACCTTTGGACCGAAAATAAGTGACTACTGAAAATCAGGCAAAGCACTGCAGAGCACAGCAATATGGTGCTGAGTGCTGAATCAGTTAGAAAAACTCAACTACAGTTCATTGTGTTGATTTCTACTTCAGTCATTGTGAAATTGCACACAAGAACCCTACCATCTCTCAGTAACAATTCTCATCCACGTATAATCCACTGTGCTCAAAGAGGTTCAAGTTAAATGTGTCCTTTGCGTCATTTCTGTAATACAGTCTCAATAACAGAAAACATGCTGAAGGGCAGCACTGGTTTGTGTGTGTACCAAAGCAAGCCCGTGTGTGTGCGTGTGTGCTTACGTGTGGTAGAAGAAGAAAATGATAGGGCATGATGCTCCATTTCTGCTATCTTTCCCTTTTCATTATTTCTCTAGAGGTAGTCAAAATAAGGCTCCATTCCAATTCCTACGGCACACAGCAACCTGTCAATGGGTTCATGTCGCAACAGCGAGATCTCAAATAGGACTTTCCCACACACACACAAATGCACTCTCAGTCTGTCAGTCTTTCTTATGTCTCTCTGCCTTTCTCTCTCGCATGCTCTCTCTCTCTCTCTCTCTCCTCCCTGTTTTATGATGCTTATAGACTGTATCAGCTCAGCTATTCTCTCTACGCAGCCACAAGTATTGTGGTAACAAATCTCACAGCCTAATCTCACCTGGGTTTATGTCAGGGATGTTGCTGCTCATGTTTTCCAATCTAAGCACTGAACACTCATATGATTAAATTACTGAGGCAAATCGGATACTGGCGAGACAGTGAGAGAAGGTGGGTAAATGTTCCTCGGCTCTCGTTTCAACTACCCTTTAGATAGCTGGGCCTACGTGTGGAAAGTTTTTCCCGACTTTGCAGAGCAGCATCAGCAGAGGAAATCTGTCAAGATCAGTGTGTTTTGACAGTGGGCAGAGCAAAATAACAACTGACAAACAGAACAATGATTTTGGCAGAAGTAGATGTGGTGGCATTGATGCAATCTGCTGCAAGTCTGGCAACAGGGCGAGCAAAAGCCATGAGCAAAGCTGAATGGGCTACATCAAGCTGCATGTGAAGTGAAAGGGGCAATGATCTGCAGCGATCTCAAACATGACATTATGGGGATAAACTTCCTTTGTTAAAGGAACTATTCTTGTATGATACAAGACACTTTCATTTTATGTTGCAAAGCACTGACAGGACAAAAAAATTAAAAAAAAGCAGACGTAACATCTTGTTACTGACCATCACTTTTTTTTCTAGCCTGACTACACCATTGCAAAGTAAAGCAAAAAGTTAAGTTACACTTTTTTAATCCCAGTGGGGAACTTCACTGACCTACTTTAACCTTTTAGGAGCAGTGGGCAGCCTCAGGAGGAACCCAGAGGAACAGTGACAGTCAGCAGGGATCCAGTCCAAGTCCATTGTGTTTTGCACCCACCATCCACCCTGACCACGTGCCCATGACTACATTAATGTAGCACTTAATACGTTACAAAATTAACAGGGTGGGTCACCAGTATCAAAACAAAGCATAGTAATGTTGCTTCCCTTCTGCAAATAGTGTAAATGTTTATTAGCACATTCACCATAAAAACTTAATATACTGATTACATGTTAATATAGCTAAAAGATCAAATACTTCATCTTTTAATTATTTATTTTATTAATTCTTCAATCTATTTAATGTTAGAAAATTGTGAAAAAAACTTGACATCTTGCAAATTTTATTACCAACTCAAAATATGGGATTTTAATGTAATTTACAATGTAATGCAACGGAGAGAAACAGGAAATCATCAGATTGGAGATGCTAGGACCAGTGAATGTTTCATATTTTCAATGATATGATATATGATGCTAATTAACTGAATATTTAACTCTAAATCAAAATGGTTGATAATTTTTTTTTCTCTCTTTTTTCTTTCTTTTTTTCTTTTTTGATCAGCTGCTTGATTAATTAACCAACTTACATACAAGACTTGTGAAGTTGGAGTAAACTGGGGGAGGGAACATTAGACATAGGACTGACTGGACCAAAGTACTCACTCCAGAAAATAAAGTTCTAAATGGAATATTATTTATGTAAATACTGTATGTAAAGGGACAGAGGCAGTATAAAATAGACACTTTTCTGTTGAGCTGTAATAGATTTTTGTGCGGTGACCTGAGCTTTCAATGGGGGCATCACTGAGCCAATAAATTAGTCAGATTGTAAAGGATGTATACCATATACTCTATATTGTATGTATGCTTGTAAGGTGTGAGTATGTTTTTGTATCCCAGTGGGGACCCCTGTCACTGTGGGGACAAAATTAAAGTCCCCAAGGATCCAGGCTGCTTGTGAGGGTAAAGACTTGGTTTATACTGATACAAACTTGTTTTTGTTTCTATATCTGTGTGTGTGTGTGTGTGTGTGTGTGTGTGTGTGTGTGTGTGTGTGTGTGTGTGTGTGCATGCACTTGCAGCTTTTGAGCTTTCACTTTCAGTTCTTAGGTCTTAGGTCTAGAAATCAGGCATCTCTATAGTGAATCTTTGAAAGCTAATCCTGGATCTGCGGGGGATGTGAAAGATTAAAAAGCTGCTACTGACTCACATGTAACCTTTTCCTTTTCACACAGCTCCTGTGTATTCTGCTGAGCCTCTGTGAGGGTCATCATTCTTTTTGGAGAGGAAGCTTTGAACTGAGGTGACCAAATCCAAATGCTACAAAATGTTGGGCTTCACATTGATTTTCCTTTTTTTCCCCAGGTACTCTCTTAAAACTGCAGAGAAAAAGATGCAGGCCTTGTGTTGACAGGCTGTATAAACTCTGCTCCATATGTTATCAAAGCAAGGCCCAGCATTTGAACTATTTGGATTTGGTCAGCAGGAAGAATTGCCAGTATGCTCCAAGACAACAGGCCTATTTTTCTACATTTAGTTATTATAAGTAAATAAGTTTATAAGATCTTAATGACTACAAAATATTTCTGTATAAGTCCGTAACAGTACTTTTTTTTTTCAACTTTAGTTTTTAATACAATTGAGTGCAAAACTAAGTTTGTAAAAAAAAAAAAAAAAAAGAAGAAGAAGAAGAATTAGCCTTAGTCAAACTCTTTTCTCTCAACTCTTTTCAACTCATTTTCAATCAGGCAAAACTGAAAAAAAAATAATTGAAACTATAAGTTCAGCAGCATTAGAGAGAGATGTAAATGCGACTGTTTAAAATGAGCGAGGTGAAGCAGGGTAATGTGTTTGGGACCTCACCACTCTGTAACTGTTCCCTTTCTTCATCATCATGCCCTGGGCTGAAACAGAGGTAAATGGATGAAATTGTGATTCAGACAGCAGTGGTGGCCCAATCAATTGCTTTTCAGCTGCTTGCATTACTGCCCAGGCATTTTAAACACTTGTCTGTGCCTCCTTTCTTTTTTCCAATGCAAGATGCCTCCACTGGGCCTCCTCCCTCTTTCAAATGATGCATCGACGGTGTCAAGCCAGCCATATGCTAACCAATTGAGAGGCAAACCAGAGACGTATAATTTTGCACTTAAAGTCAAATGCACCAGAGATTTTACAGTTTTATTGTGAGGAGAACAAATGGTGATAATGGAGCTCATTAGGCAAATATACAGAGAGAATCAAGCTGTTACACTGAGACATCTATTTGATGTCATTAGCTTAGAAATATCATCACAGAGTTAGGCCTCAAATTTGACCTTATGCTTGATGCACCGGATCCTCATCAATGTCACACACAATGGCTTCATCATTTACAACGATGTATGTAAAAGTTCATTTAAGGATGTCAATGCCGGAATCTATCAGACAGAAGCTCTGGAGCTCAAAAATTAAATGTTGAAGTGTGTGTGTGTGTGTGTTCGCTCAGCATGGACTGTACCTTCAGTGTATGTGTGTGTGATTCATTTCATTAAAGTAAGTGGGCAGCTGTGATACTGAGACTGGAAGCCAGAGCCACAGTTATTTCATTCCACCTCCAAAACTTCTATGCGTCTATATTAATTGTACTTGTGCAAGCTCACGTAAAACGGTGGCAGCCTGCTGTGTCTGTGCAAAACTCTCCCACATCTGATCCTTTCATCAGGCCAGGAGGAAACAACAGGAAAGAGAAACTATTCTGGGGCCCATTCTGTTTTGTTTATGACATCTGGCTCTATGAGAGATATAGATTGAGCGCAGCAAGATGTCACAGTTTGTCTGAGAGAAAAGGTTTAAAATCTATCACCCTTCAATTTCTGAGAGAAACAACACAAAGACAAGAAGCTCAGAGCAAGTAGTGACCTGGTACTAAAACACAGTCTAAAAATCTATCAAATAAACCAGTTTAATTTAGTGCAATTAGAGCTTGGATTTAGTGCTGTACATATTATTAGGTTTGGAGGAACAGACAAACTGATTTTATTTCTGCTTGAGTTGGATTGAACAATTGAGATACAAAGAGTAAATAAGAACGCTTTAGAGGTGTTTTGTGAACCAGTCTGTTTCGTCCCTGCTTTAAATTTTCATTCTGAGTTTGGCAAGTCACATCCCGACTACAGCTTTGTACTTAAAGCTGCAAAAACCATTAGCTGTATAGCAACAAGACATCTGATGACTGTATTTAATGCGAAAGTTGTTCTCCGGTGCTGAGTGGGTTCATGGGGGTGGGGGGTTGCGTGCAGCAGTCTCCAACTAACCCTCGGCTCTAGGGGCAAACACAAAGCACACGCACACACACATACATACATATATACACACACACACACACACACATACACTCCCTTGGCACTATTGGCTTTAGAGGTATTGTAATCCTGTCTTTTCCTATATTTGCTTATTTGTTTTAGATTTTTTTGTATTACATTTAAGTCACATTAATTATTATATCAGTTTGTTTCACAACCCTATACCTCAGTAGGTATTTACTGAGAATGTTGAAGTTCACCATACTTTTATTTTCATTGTAGTTGTTGTTGGTGTTGTTGTTATGGTTATGTTCTTGTCTCTTGTCTTCTGTCCCCACATCCCCCTCTCTTTATCTCTGTCCTTTTCCCTCCTGTTCTGGTCATCGAACAAACTGAAAATAAAATATAAATCACACTATGGAGAAGAATCTCAGGCTTTTACTTAGTAGAGCAAATCTGTGTGACATGACTGGGCATCTAGAACATTACACTATTTGTCCAAGTTCCTGTACAGAACAGGTTAAAAAAAAAGTGAAAGCTGTGCCTTATATTTATGAACCTTCAGAGAAAATCACCAAACTGCAGTGTCCCACAGCTTTACTTTTTTTCTTTCAGTCACATTGCTCTATATGTAAATGTTTTTGGGTAAAAAAAAAAAATCTCCAATAAACCCATTGTATAGTACCAGCCCAGCACCACACCAAACAGGTCAAGAGACAAAGACACAAAGTCAGCAATTAGCTGGTGAACTTAAAAACCATCTGACAGCTGAAGACTGAGACAAAAAAAAATAATCAGTGAATACGGGTTTAACACAGTCATTAGACTGATTTAGATCTCCACATCTCAGGAGGCAAACGGAGGTGGATAGTAATTTATATAGAATGAGAAGAGTAAGAGAATAAGTGTTGAACTATTCCTTTGAACTGAACACTTCCTCACACACAGAGCCATCCAACAGATGACTCCAAAGTCCTAAAAAATTTGTCATGTGTATAAGGGACATAATGGTACAAAGCAATGGAGAGGAGGCCAGGGCCTAAGTTGCACAGCGCTCTAGGTGGATGATTGGTGTGAATCACAGAGACTGGCATATTATATGATAATTACGGACCATGAGACCAGGCCACACTTACTGCATGTAATAGTGTACTGCAAGTGTCTATGAATCATATGTGCAAATGAATACATTATGTTTGCAGCAGGTTTTCTTTCTGCGTGTGTCACTGGGTTTATGTATGCACCTGTGTGCATGTTTGTTTGCACATGTGTAAGTGTACAGGATGCATCTGGCTATGATATTTCACATCTCCATTCAGGCAGAGAGTAAGAGGGCTGGCACCTAATGAGCCGATTACTGGGAGCAGCATATGGTGTGTTGTGTATGGTTCTCTTGGCTCAACCATTAGCACTGATGAGAGCTGGGGGAGACGGGGTGAGTGGGTGGGTCAGCCGGGGGAGAAAATGCACAGATAGGCCTCTACTTAGGCACACAAAGCTGTTTCGTGATTGCATGATCTATTCGGGATGGAATGTACAAAGACGAAGTCGCTAAAGCTGCAGGGTTTTGGGAATTTTCCACCATTTCGTCTCATGTCATTATGAAATTACACTTCAGATGACAGCCAAATGTGTTATATAGGCAGTTTTTAATTAACGAGGAAATGCTTCTGGCAGTATAGAGTAATGCATATTTTCAGGATATTATATAAGAACGAATACATGGCATTGAGTTCTGCTTGTTTTTGAAGTCATTTCACATATTAAGACCTTGCTCATTCAATATGACAAACTTGACTTCAACAACAGAAATAGGTGCCTACTTGTCTCTTCAAAAGAGCATAAGTGCATATTAATACATGTTTACATAAAGTAATAATTAAACTGATTGCATTATGTGCTACAAAGCAACCTTCAGTTCTACAGACAGTGTTGTCATATAGTGCAATGTGTGAGTGCTCTAAAAGTGAGTATTAAATACAGGGCCAGATTAATGTGAGAGTGAATAACAGAGCTGGATTCTAATAAGGACATGCTCTCCCAACCCATTTTGCCCAGAGTACCAAGACCCAACCCGTTTGCTATGTGTCATTTAGTCATAATTTCATTGGAACAAAATTTGTTTAATGCCCCTGCATTAACAATGGATAATTGCCAAGGTTTACATGAAAAGCACTGCTCAAATTATCACTCAACTCTGCACGCACTTCCCAATATTTCTAGGAGCACCAGCAATTGTTTTCAACAAACAGCTGTAAAAACCCACAGTGTAGACGGAACTGATTCACTCTTAGATTCAAAACGCACTGTAGCCTACACTATTCACAGGTATTTTAACCTTTAGCCTTAACCCTTTTCATATATGGAAATTATTTCTAGGTGATCATCGTTATATTATTAATTATTTTCTAAAGCTTTTCATGATACAGTTTCATGATTACATTGTTTATATTTCATCTGTTGTGGTGTGTGATGGACACATCCACAGTCCACACCGTCCATGTTAAATTTCAGTGTAAAGAATTACATCACAATTTCTGGTTTAAAAATGTTTGTTTCTTTAACATTATGATACTAGTTTTCCAATTTGAGTGCACGTATTTTGGTTAGCATTTTATCATAAGTTTATCAGACTGGTTTTGAGTTAATACAGTTTACCTTTCTTTGTTTCTCCACATGCTGCTGGGGTCCAGGCAAAGCAACCTTTAGGCTTGTCCACAGGAAGTGGAAGCTGCCAAATCCTGTTGCTGGATAGGGTGCGCTAAATTGTGGATGCTTCTGCAGCAGCATGTGGATATTTCTTTGGGTTTTGGGTAGTATATGTATTTAGTTATATATGTTTAAGGGGCAAGAGATTAGGTTTCTTCCCCCACTTGTCTGTATATATACCCCTTCATTTTTGTCATTCACGAGGTCCGGTTTGTTCAGTTCAAGAGTTCTGTTGCCATATTGTTTTGTTGACCTCACTTTATTTAAAGGGCCCAGCTTTAGTGATTTTGGTTGATTGTTTCTTATCCTCATTTGGCTAAATAAAGCCTTTAAGTTAGAAATTACTCATGTGTCTCTGCTCTTGCTGCTTGGTCCCTGACAATGTGGTTTTGTGTGTTGGAACCACTATGGCAGAGGCTGACACAAGTGTGGAAATTTGAACAGTCTTTAATGAAAACTTAGGCAAGATGTAGCACAGGTGGTGGTGGCTGGAGGCAGGCTGGCTCCAGAGTTGAGGTGGCTCTGACTGGTGATGGTGGTGGTTGAATGCGGAAAGGCAGCTCTGTAGACACGGGGACACTGGAGACTGGACACAGGGAACGACACAGGAGATGCAGAGACACAGGAGATGACATAGATGAGGCACACACTGGGGAATAGTCTGAGAGGAGAGACAGGTTAAGCAAAAATGATCATACGAGGCAGAACTAACTCTGTAGGAGAAACGCTGGAGAAATCACAGGTAATAGTTGTGGGCCTCCACACAACCAACAAGATGGAACAATAGTGAAGTCAGAGCCAGGTTTATGTAGGAAGTGGGTTGATGATGATTGAAACCAGGTGTGCCTCATCAGCCGGATCTCAGGGGAGGAGAGAGTGTGAAAAAACAAGCCACGCCTCCAGCCACTCACTGAAAATGAAGAGAAAAACAATACACAAAACACACCGAAAATACACAAAGAAAACCACAGACCACGATAGCAATCAGTATGAACGTTTATTGAATATGTGGCTTGTAACACAGCTAAGTGTCCTTTCAGTTTACCTCCATCAAAGTGAATGAACAACTCCACCCATTAGCTGGAGCATAATCATATATACGTAGACGCTGCATTGAGCGCTGAATCTCATGTCGACGTCGCCACCATATTGGATGTGGCAAGAACGAACCATAGTTTGCTATGAGAGCGAATGGAGAAGATGCCTCATTCAAGTGCTGCGTGGAATTGTACCAACTGGTTTTCAGTCCAAACCAGATCTCACAGGATTACCTTTCACAGGTAAGACAGAAATTTCTAAAAAAAAAAAAAAAAAAATTCTAAAAAAAATTCCATTTGTTTCACAGATATATTAGTGTGTGTGTGAATGGGTGAATAAAAGGCATTAACTTAATGAGACTTTGTAAAAAGTCGCTAAAAAGGTGCTTTATAAAATTCGGTCCATTTCCTTGCATTAGTGTAGCACAACAGCACCCTATGCTACTTAGTGGTTACCTTTACTCACCTTGCCTGAGAATGATGGGGTGTTTTGGGTCCTTTATCAGGTATATACCTATATGGTTTACCTATATCAAGTGCAAAACTAGTCAAGTTTTAACTTACTTGAGTTTTAAATAAATGACCCCAGACAACTGCTTTAAAAATTAAAGAGAACCACGTTTTACTGATGGTTTGTTGCCAATAACACAAATAATCTGTACACTCTCACTTTAAAAGAAACACATATTCCAAAACATATCAGACCTGTAATAAACTCTCCTAAATAAACAAAAATACCTCCTTCTCAAAATTAGCAAATCACAAACCACTTATCCACACTATCATGGGCCCCACACACATACACTCACACACACCAAAATAACAAAAGTTGCAGGCCTGATTGTAGTGGTACGGTGCGGCCGTTAAATCCCCTTCTTTCGGCGATGGATTAAAGTCTAAAGGTTTCCAGATGAAGAAAGAGTCAAAAGTTGTCCTACCCGGATCTCCAGCAAGTCCCTGGATTCTCGCTCACCGCAGTCCCGCGAACCAAGATGGCGGCTCCGTCTCGCCGGTCCTCCGCGCCGTTGCCGAGTCTCGCCTCCCACGTGGATAAACTCGCTGAGCTCTCCGTCGGGTGCGCCACCGGGTATCCTGTCTGTGAGGTTAGCTGGCAGGGATACTTTTATTCCCCACACTTTTCACACAACAGTTCAGGATAAAAAGTCATTTTTTGCTCAGTTTTCCTCACTCCGTCCACCTTCACCTCTCCGTCTCTCCGCACCTCACCTCCGCACCTCCGCACTTCTCATCACATCCGCCCTCCCCTCTCACTCTGGCCAATCACAACACATAACCATAACTGACATAACTAACAACCAATGAAACAACAGGTACCACAATAAAGGCACAATCCGTGTTTTTTCTTTAAAGTTACACTTCAATATTGCTCAAAATTACTTTTTAAACACACAATAAACATTTAAGGAAATAAGAAATTACCTTTTATTTGTTCACAATTTTCCCTTTTGTGTTTAAACTAAAATATATTCATTTTAATTAAAAAGAAAAGAATATTTTCCCTGTGGAGCCATTAGGAAGTAAATTGTGTGTTTTAACTCCTTTTCTCTTATCCGGGCTTCATTAGTTTATGGGGCAGAGCTGCCACATCCAATATGGAGGACGTGCTGACGTATCGCAGCAACGGATCAACCCGCTCAGTGCAGCATCTACGTATAAATGTCCATTGGCTGAAGGTGTCATATCATGGCATGCACAACCTGCCTTACGGAAAGTCCAACTGACATATTTGTCATATTTGCATATTTTCTTTAGCATAGAAAAATATCTGTCTCTTTATGTTCTCGGTTAACCAGCTAGTCACTAACTTTGTCGTTCTGGTGTTTAGAGCTGGACAGGTGACAAAGGGGGTTTGTTAGAGCATCGTTGTTGCAGCTTGTAGAACCAAAACAATGAGCTGAAAGATGCTGAAACACTCCACAGCTGAATTTAGTGGAGCTGCAGAGTTGGTGTTAATTCTCTTTTGTTGTCACCATAAGCGACACCTTTCATATTACACATCATCATCCACCATGTGAGCATAAAATCAGCAGAAATATGGATTCATTAAAATTTGATTTGACACAGGAAACTTGTAAGAGACCACATTAGGGCTCTGGCCATTTCATGTTTTCATTGCACTACACTGGCACATATTACCTGACAAATCTGTAACAAATTTCCATAAACTAATTGCCACAATGGTTCCTTTGTGGAACTGGGGCCATACTTACCTGCTTTGCTTCATCCAGTCGTGAATAAATAGAAAATGTGATTAGAATTACCGGTAGCCTTTAGTCATATGTTATTTCAAAGTCATTATTATCTGAATTAATAAAGTGAATTAAAACCATATACCAAAAACCATAAACCCTGGGCTTTATCCTGAATCTGCATGTGCTAAGTGTGCCCGTAACATCTCCCATGAGTGCCCAGGAAAACTTTGAAATATCTAAACTTTAATAATAAAATAATCCAAAATGAGAAGCCTTTTTATTAGTGCATAATTCAGGCTCATTGATTATTTATCGAAGCGGCTGGGGGCTGACTGCAGTCTGAAAGGTTATATAGCAATATTCCTGCTACAGAAATAACCCAGAAGTCGGAGGAACGATAGAGTTTTGATTTAAATGAATCCACCATGGGTTTGAGCTGGATGAGCTCTCTATCTTTCTATCAAGTCATCTCGGTGACAACTCAGTCCCTATCTTATTTCTGTGCTTTTTCTGTGCTGAGTACAAACCCGTTTATGTCTTTAGTCTCTTTAGTCTTTTCCTTCCGAACCTCAGCATCTCTGTCTTCCTCTGAATCATTTTTACTGCGCTCCAACCCTCATTATCCTGTTTTATCTTTGTCATTTCTATGAGGACTAGAACTCACAGAAATGGTGTATTAATGTTGTTATCTTAAAAATAAAAGTGAACTTACAAATAAGTCTTATAATTTCACCTGATTTGAAGAATAAAATAAAGTAAAAAATCTTTATTTCACCTATGTTATATCCTAATAATTCTCCAATAAACTCTCGAACGTTTCCTGTACAAACCTGTGTAATTGTTAGTAATTAATTTATTGGCAATTAACACTGTCCGTATGTTGCCAAATTAGATACGTTATGAGTCCAGTGTTTCTCAGCCAGACTGAGCTACAGAGTTAAACAGTCTTATGGCTCGTGGCAGGAAAGATTTCCTGTATCTGTCCTTGTGACAGCAGAGCTGAATCAGTCTGTTGAAGAACGAGCACTGCTGTCTGTCCAACAGCTGGTGCAGAGGGTGGTCAGGGTTATCCAGAATGGACAACAGTTTGTGTGGTATTCTCCTCTCCAACACAGCCTTGAAAGTGTTTGCAGCTGATAACTGATCCAGCCTTTTTAATCAGTTTGTTGACTCTGTTTGTGTTTCCCACTCTGATGCTGCTTGCCCAGCAGACTACAGCAAAGTACAAGGCACCGGCCATGACTGACTGGTAGAATATTTCCAACATTCTGCTGCACACATTGAAGGACCTCAGTTTCCTCAGGGAAAAGAGTCAACTCATCTCCTTCTTATACACAAGATTCAGTATTGGTCTTCCAGTCCAGCTAGTTGTCAATGTGGACACCAAGGTACTTGTAGTCCTCCACCATGTCCACCTCGGCGTCCTCTTCCTCCTGAAGTCGATCACCATCTCCTTGGTCTTGGCCACATTCAGGTGCAGGTGCTTTCTCCAGAACCACTCCACAAAATAATCCGCCAGTGATCTGTACTCCTCTTCCTGCCCATCCTTAAACACCCAACCACTACAGAGTCATCAGCGAACTTCTGTAAGTGGCAGATGTGCGAATAGAATTCCATGTGA
Source organism: Centropyge bicolor (assembly GCA_037975185.1). NCBI lineage: Eukaryota > Metazoa > Chordata > Actinopteri > Pomacanthidae > Centropyge > Centropyge bicolor. Next base: position 845,422 of record JBBMOC010000067.1, read on the forward strand.
AAGTCTCAAAAATTAAAAGACTGGCATTTCATTTTGTTTGTGACTGACTGCTTCCTATATGTGGAGTGTGGTGAGACTCATGTCACATGGATCATGGGAAAGAAACATTTCCATACTTTACTAATTGGAAATATTGATCAGACATAATGTATCACTCCTGTCAGTTGATATTGTAAACGCCAGAAAACTACTGCTTCAGGAAATAATGTGTATCATATAACATACAGAAAAAAAAACAGCTTTAGATGTGTCATTTAATTTTCTATCTTCTTCTAACATGTGGAAAGTGACTGACTTTGGATTTACATTTAACTACTGCGCAGAAAAATGCAAGTTAACACCGTCATGTCCTTCAAGATGAACCATAATGTCAACTCTAAATATAACCATTGCCATTGTACATGGATTCAAATCAAGGATTACTGGCAGTGCATTGACATAATGCGCCGCAGGATGCAATAAAGAGAATTTTTTTACACCCAAAAAAAGCCTTCAGTCACCTTTGTCCCCAGAAAAACAGCCTTCAGCTACCTTCGTCCCCACACCGTTTTGATCATATTGTCCCTGCAGTGCCTCTCTTCAGTAAACATAGCATCATACAGTAAAACAAAGCAAAAATGTTGGAAACAGATTGTATCCAGATATCAGACAGAACAGTGCCTGGTCAAGGACGTGACACTTTTTCCTATGGCAGATAAAATCAGCCATCCACCCAGTTTTAATCTTAATTAGGGGAGCACATTCTTTCAGGTCAGTATACCATAGATTGCTTAAAGCCCATGTGAGTGAAATCTTTATGAAATAACATATTTCAAATTATTCAGATTTTCTGATTCAAAATAAGAAAAGCCCCACACACACAGGCTTTAAGTTACTTTTTCTTAAATAAGATTTTCTGTCGAGGCTGTTTTGCTCAGTTTCCATTCTCCCTCATTTACAGGTTGAAAGTCAGTGCTGCTAATCATGCTCTTGGACAGTTTCATGGCAATCATGATTTAACTATTTGAACTGTAAGCAGTGTTAGTGGAATGGCTCTATACTAGTGGCACTGTTGGCCTATCTTTTGCATAAATGTTTGTGGACATTCATGGTCCCTAGAGGATGAAGCCTACTGGCTTTTGTGATCCCCTGAACCTTCTTTTGGTGCCACCAGCAGGTTGACATGTTTGGTTATGAGGGACATGTCTCAGCAACCAATGGATGGATTGCTTTGAAATTCAGCAAAAAGATTCATGCTCAGAATAAACTTTAGGTGATCCACTGACTTTTTACCAAGTACCATCATCAGGTCAAAATACCAGCAATGTTAATGACATCAGCTGTGCTTTGTTTTAAGTGCTAATTAGGAAATATTAGCATAAGCTAACAGGCTAAACTGGTGAACATTGTAATTATAACCTGACAAAATGCAACATGTTACTGTCACGATGATCATGTGATGTTTTGTTCAATGAAACACTGTGCCAAAGTAAAGCCTCATATGGCAGCTGTCAAGGCTTTAAATTTGTTTCCCTGTATAATATCTCCAAAGGTTTTCACATGCCACAAATATCTGTATGTGTGGGAATGTAACCATGAAGTTTAATTTTGGAAGAACAGTAACACCTTACATCTACACCATGAAATGTCATGCTGAATTAACTACTAGGTAGCTGATCCTACTTCCTGGTCACTGGAAAATGTGCAATATATGCGTGCTGTAATTTGACCAAGTTACCTTGCATGCAGCTATTTCAACCTAATTGTCTCTTATTGCATCAATCGGGTTAAAATGGTTAAAAGGATTCACTGACACCATGGCTCATCGTGTCTCTGGGAAAACAAATCTCCGATCTTGATGTCAGCCATTGAGGTTCCAAGGCTCTGCTGCTATTGTCAGTGTTTCAAGTCAAGAGTCATTACCCTGTTAGACAGTGATTCACCCCTTAGGAAGGAAGGAAATGAATAGCCCCATCGACAAAATTATTATTGGCTCTGTTTGAAACGTTCGCACAGTGACAGTTGTGCTAGTTGATGGAAATGTCTTTGTTCATCTCCAGTTTCACTTTCACTCTTTCAAAGAGGCGAGTGGCGACCAGGACGATGACGCACACCAGCATACGTACACCATCCCAAAGAAAGCAGGTCACAGTGACATATAACATCAAATTCATCATGCTTGTCTCACTTGCAGTCCATTGTGTCTGCTCACTCAGGGTCCGTGTAGTCACCTGTTGACACCAGCATTTTGTGTAACAAATGCTTCTCCTAGCGTGTCACAACCAACACAGGAACTTGAAAGCAGCATCCAGACAGCTGCATTTTACTTGGTGCGGGGTTAGCGAGGTCACCCGGGCCTTTAGGCTTCAGTGGGAGAGGCTGGCTCTGTGTTTAATGAGCTTGCAGCGGACCTAGAATTCGGTCTCTTTCATCCCTGTAGCAGTCAGTGCAGCCAGTTAGCTCACTGAAGCAAGGAAAGACCCCTTTAACAACCCCCCACCACCACCACTCTCTCAGTCCTCTCTTTCCTCAAATCTCTTTCTCTCTGTACCTCTCTCGGTCGGCTTCTTTACCTGGTCCGGTTGTTTCTTCTGTCGAATCCGCTCAGCGTCAGTGTCCGCTATGATTGTGCGCACTTTTGCTCCTCTGCCTTCTGGCTGTCAATGTGCTGCCTTGTTTCTTTCTTCTGCTGCTTCATTAGCTGCGGTTCCCGCGGTATCGGGACACGAGGAGAAAGAAAGGGATAGACACTCACGCAAACACAGGGTTTACACCAGAGCTGTGTCTCTAAAGCATGTCATATATAGAATAATGTGGGGCAGTGCTTCTAAAGGTGTTGTAGGTTAGAACCGCCAGACCAGATGATCTGTTCAGAGAAAGTAATTACTCTTTCCTCCCTGAACATTGACAGTCAGTAGAAATGTGTGAGCTGCCCAGATGCCAGCAGCTGTGGTAGTTGGTACTGGATTCGTCTCTGGCTGTACCAAAATACTTTGCTTAAATGTGCTTTTTTACCTGTTCCATCTCCAGGTAGATGCATATGACATATGAAACTTTGCGAACACCTGTAAGAAATGAAGCAAGGCTGTGAAAAAACTATGAAACTATGAGGATCAAAGAGCAGCAGTGAAAAGTGAGGTAATTTTCTTTTGTCTAATAAGCTCCAACCCCTGTCCTTTCATTCATCTTAAGGAGGTGGTGAGGGCAGGCTGGTAGTGAGAGACTGCCATACTTATGTAGCTGGAAAGGCTAAAGATCGTCGTTAGTGGCTGGATCCATTTGGCTGGCTGTGCTCCCAGAGAGGGCCGTGGTGGGTGGGTGGTGATATTTTCAACAAAATAAAGTCCACTACTTAGGACAACAATATGGGACTGCCTTTCTGTCACTTGTCCTCCATGTAGGTGGAGTTACTTTGGTATGCAAAAAAAATGAACCTTGCAGACCTGACATGGGGTGGTTTCTCAGACATTTGGTATAATAGTAATAATTGGATGGATGTTAAAGAGAAATTGCATCCAGACCAAAAATCCTACCTACACTGCCATTTAGCAGTTTGTTTATGCTCTGTCTACACAGCAGCACTTCACAACACCCCACTTGGCAGAGCTGAAGAGGTTGATGTATAAAAGAATAAATGTGAAAAAGTGCAATTAAAATGCACTAAGTCAATCATGAAGTACAGGAAGCATAAAGCTTATCAGTCACTCAAGCTTCCACTAAAGAGAAAAAATCATCAGTGTATGGAACAACATTAACGGTATTCTTCCCCATAATGTGGGGAAGGTTACGGTAAATAATTGAATGAAATGTCATGTTTTCGTCCGTATATTTGACACTGTTGTCCATCATTTGTGGTTCGACTGGCGATCTTTTATTTACATCATTTTGATGAGCAGCTTTATTCTGGAAATGATTTAACAGTGAGGTGTGTAGGATTTAGAGGGATCTATTCATAGAAATCAAATATTCATTCAGTAATATTATAATCACCTGAAACTAAGAATCAAACAAATGTGTTTTCATTGCTGTAGAATGAGTTCTGTATATCTACATAATACTGGTCCACCAGTCCACCATGTTGCTCCGCCATGTCTCTTTTTTGTGACTGTCGCAACCACTGTAGGTTCTCCTAAAGCCTGGAAGGGGAGTGAATGGAGGAGTATTCACTGGTTTGTGATGTGTAACCTCATCACCACTAACTTGCCACTAACTTCTACATGTTGGACCCGTAAGAACACCGCCTGGATAATTAACGGCACCAACCGTTCCAAATCCTAATAGTCACATAATGGTAGTAGATGAAACTGTATGATACTTAAGATTTCCTTTTGCCTTGAATCCTAGAAAGTCAGTTAAAAAATTGTGCAACATTTTAATGGAAAACTGACTACTGCTAATTTTAATTGAATACCAATGAAATTCCCATGTTCATTTTTGTTATATCAATTTTCATACACTACTTCTAACATGAAATTAATCCACTGTTTGGGGCGGCTATAGCTCAGGAGGTAGAGCAGTTGTCAACCAGCCAGAAGGTTGGTAGTTCAATCCCTGGCTCCTGCAGCCTATGTGTCCTTGGGCAAGATACTGAACCCCTAATTGCCCCCAATGGCTGTTCCATTGGTATGTCAATGTACGTCGCCTTGGATTAAAGCGTCTGCTAAATAAAATTGTAGAATTGTTGTAGAATTGTTTAACCTCTGAAGGCGTTGTAAATACAATGTAGCTGGACAGTTGTAAGCACCTCTAGAACCTATATACAACCTCTAACTATATAGCTCTGGCACTTCAGTTCTTAAAATGTTAACGAATTCTTTTTAGTGGGGATGAAGAGGCAAAAGGAGCACAGCTAAGGGTCTTTTTAGATGAAGAACAGGCTTCATAAGGCTTAATTGGTATGGGACTGTATGATTAGGACCTCATATAACAACTGCAACATACACAACTGCAGGACTTTGGTGAAAGGCAACCATGTTCCTATGTAGGTAATTAAAGCAGAAATAAAGAGAGAAAGTGAAAAGCTTTTTCTTTCATACCTCCAACTCAAAGGTTCAGCAAAGAGCAGGCTCACACTTCAAAGAGCGAGGGTTGAATCCCTCATTGAGGTAGACTAACTAAAAAATCTTTGGAGCCGAGCATCTATAGTGCATTCATTGTGGGCCGCTTCACAACACAGCGTGCACACCAAAATGAATAGCAGGTGGCAGCAGAGAGATAAAGATGTCTAATTCAACACAATTTAACACATGCGTTGAAAAGATGGTAAAGTGGGAGATGTTACAATACTGAAAGATAAAAAGATAGTTATTTAAGCATGCAAGTGTGAAATTTAATTATGTTGCAGCACCTAATATCACACAAATCAAAATTTTATATCAGTAAATATAAATTACATTTCAGAGGCATCACAAGGAGTTTTAGAGATTTTGTACAATGCGTTTTTATTCTTTGCATAACCAGCTCAATGGGAAGCAGAGGCCTTTTTTAAATCTTTATTTTCAAACTCTTTCATACAGAGAACAGAGGAAAATCAAAGTAACAAGACTGTCTGGGACTACAAAAGGCAAGACGGATGAGAGGGGGCTCAAAGCCAAACATTTAAGATCTATTTCAGATGCATACATTAAAGTCTAACAGGAATATAACAGACGGAGAATCCCTGAAATGTTCACCAGAGTGAAATGACACAAAATATTTTTAGGACATGATAGTAAGATTTACAGTCAGGTGAAGTCTGGTTTGTTTATGTGAGGAGAGGAGCAAATCCAATCTGAGTGACAGGGTGGTGCACGGGTGCTGGGAGGGCTTAGGGGCCAAATGTGGCAGAACTGTGTGGGGCAACACTTACTGTGGAGTAATTCAGCTGGCACCCTGTTTAGGAATGACTAGACGTTTCACACGCTTCGAAGGAAAACCTGCTGATGGTGACACTTTTGGACAGGACAAAACGTAGCAGCACGCCGGAAATTCAACAGTCACGGTTTAAAAAATGAGAGCGTTAAAGGGGGGAGGAGAGAAGTATGACAGGATTTTTTTTCCCATTTTCGTTGGGTGTGTGAGGCTGAGGCAGAATTTGTTAGCATCTCCAGAAAGACCTATTGACATCCTGTCATAGGACTTGTAGAAGGGTAATTATTAAATGAAGGGTGAAATATGAGAGGTTGACAAGAGCAGGGGCTGACACCTGACAAGCTGGTAGAGAGGACTCGGTAGACAGAAATCTCGCTTTAATGGATGTCAATATCCTTTTAAAGGGTCATAGATTAAAGATGTATTCCGTTTTGCAATTTAGATAGGAACACATCTGCACTGTTTTCAACTCCACAACACATTTGTTTGCATAGTGCCACCTCACACCTGGACAGATGTAAAGACAGCGTTAGAAGACAGTGCCGTGTTTGCTCTTGTAGAAAAAGCATAAAAGGGGGAAAAAAGCAAGTCAGTAGAGCGCTAAACTCCTCCTCGCTCATCAGCTTTCAGGGTAAGCCTTTTCTTTTATTCACAAGCCCCTCCCGTTCCTGCTTCTTCCCTTCCATTCTACTTCAAAAACCAAGTCAGCCAAGCTCATCTACACCAATCTCAGCTGGAGAAAGAGAAAAAGACAGGAGGATGGCTTTAAATTGAACAGAGAAACAAAGCGAGAAATGATTTAGGGTTACACGCGGATCTGTCGGGAGGTAATGGCTTCTTGTAGGAATCACTCTGTAGGAATGTGATTCATGAAATCGAAGTGAAATTACAAGTGTCCTCAGAAAAGACAGAGCCAGCTAGTCATGGAATCCCTTCACCTAAATCTGAAATTTACTTTGAAGTTGCACTAATCAACAAATTTCTGAAATTAACAATAAATCAAATGACTATGTGTAATGTGGAAAGGATCTCTTACAGTGAGAATTGTTATCCAGTTCTGCAGTTCCCCTTAGTTGTACTGAGGTTTTTAGCCTCATTCTGTGCCCAGCAACAAACAGCAGACAGATAAAGTTGGTTAATAGCTAGAAATGAAAGTGGCACAGCTAAAATAGAGATCTCCTCTTAGGAGTTGGTGGAGAGGAAAACAGAGCTAATAGGAGATATAATCAGGTGGCCAGAAACACGACTCCAAATGAAATCTGTTCTTTTTAAATGAAACAATTCATTTAAAAGTCGGCCAATCAAACCGCTATCTCATGTGAATCTCAAGTGTCATACATCCAAGAAGCGCTCAATTTGGATTGACATCTGATTGCTCAAATTGCTTACAGAGATGGCTGGAAACACACTCTAGCCAGATGTTGAACATTTATACATGCATCTGTCTCTTCAAGACACATAAGCAAATTCCTCCCAAGTGTAACAGATTGTGTCATTAAGATGTCACTGTTTTACTAGTAACTGATTTCTTTGGCCACTAGGGGGTAGCAGAAACAATCTGTGATATGCCTTACATGTTCGCAAATAGCTGCTTATTTACATATTTAGAAACATTATCATTTATTTGGAGTTGTGGGTAAGTTGCAGACAGTTGAGCTGACACTCACTTTAAAGGTCTGTCGGACTGAGGGAAGCTGCAGATTCAGGTACCAGAGCGCTGTAGCTTCATCACTACAAGTGAACCCTTTCAGACTGTCACACTGAACTGCTGTGTAGCTACAAGTGTGCATAGGGGTCTTTCACTTGCTAACCATTCAGGCTCCTGCACGTTTTTTGTGTCATGTGAACAAAGCGGTGAATAGGCTTTAGACCTCATACAAGCATCATTTTTTTTAACCCACTGTATCACAATTGTTAGAATGCTGAAAAGTGATTGACTGACCTGATGTAGTGGCACAAAGCAGAACTCTGCTTCGCACAGCTTAAGTGGTGCCGTGGGAAGGTGTTCTGAGCAAAGCTGGGAACATATGGGAAATTCAGAGGAAGTATTTAAGTGAGTGAAAGACACAGAGAGAGCAGAGTTAAAACTGAGTGTGTCTGTTATAAGCCTTGTTAGCTTGGCTTGTACAGTATGTAAAAGTCTTAAGAAAGGCAAGAGAAATGATAAAGAGAATTACAGGAAGATAAGAACAGGACAGGACAGCAGAAAGGCTTGAGCAAATGAGATGGGACTTTTTCATCTGGTCAATTGGAAATTCATCATGTTAAAGTGAAAAGTGTACAGGCAGTGTGAAAATTGGGATGAAATGTGAAAATCAATTAAAAAATCAGCTAGTATTAGATTAGCTGTGGCATTTCCACTCAGTAATTACCTCCGCCAAGGAGGTTATGTTTTTGCCGGCGTTGGTTTGTTTGTTTGTTTGTTTGTTTATTTGTTTGCAACATAAATCAAAAAGTTACAGACAGATTTTGACGAAATTTTCAGGGAATTTTCAAGGAACAAATGATTACATTTTGGAGGTGATCCGGATTACCGTCTGGATCCAGGAATTTTTTAATTCTTCTCTGCTGCTTGGCAGAGTTGTGCTCTCTCCGAGTGCTTTCTAGTTTCTGTCTTGTATTGTAAGCACGGAATAACATATTTTGTCATCAAAACATTCCTGTCGTGTCTTTTTTTTATTCAGTCATTTACAAAACAGGCACAGTAAATGCTGTCCTCTGTCATTCAGAAATGTTGTCGGTTAATCACAGGGTTCCATGGGTTCACATGCAACGTTGTCCCAGTTCACACTACCATACCTGGTGCTTACATGTTGCTGGTACAGTTCTGGTCCCTACATAGATACAATGGGTCAACACAAACACTTTATACATCAGCAGTGCATATTCTCACCCAGTGGGTTAATCGGGATCAACAACATGGATATTGGCAAAAATATCAACTCTCAAGGCCCCTACACACCGGGAACGACGCAAATATATGACGTGAAATTGTGAAATATTCGGAGGCGAAGTTTGATGCGTCTGACTATACATATCAAGCATGATGCGATTTTGCGACTTTCTGAGAGGGAAAAAAGACACGTCCCGGGAGGAAGCAAGAGGACGAAAATAGAGTCAACTGAGATCTAATTGTTGTGTGACAGCAATGCGATTGAGTTTGAGACAGTGAAAATACAAATAGTATGTTTTATCTGAACAGGTTAGCTTATGAGCTAAAGTTACTTAGCATAGATCAAAGTTAAAACAAAGACGTTTAACAAACTGTTCAAGCACACACACCATTGTCATATGCGAGATCCGACGCTATGTCTCTCCACAAGTTGTACTTCAGGTCGTTATCCTTGCAATTTTTATGTTGTTTTTTTTTTTTTTTTTTTAAATTAAAAAGCACTCTGTTAGATATGCCAATGAATGTGACGGCTCAACAACACCCAATCTGATTGGTCAGAAGTGGACACACAGGACTGCGGAACTTCGGAAAATTTGACCTTGATGCGAAAAAAAATAAATGCCGCAATATCACTGGACGAGAAAACATCGCTGATGTGAACGCTTGTATTGACAGGATACAAGTTCGGATAAAAAAATTGACGTCCAAATTTAATCGCACAAAAAAAACGCTCCTGGTGTGTAAGGACCTTTAATGGGCATGAATGCTTGTGCACATCAACAACCATATATATAAAACCATGGAAGTTGTCTTTATAGGATCACCCGTAGGTTTATGAAGAGTCATTGTGAAGCTTAGTGTGGTGGTTACACCATCTTGGCAGTGCCTGACTCCACCTAACTCCCAGCTAATTTAAACATGGGCAAAGAGGTGGAGCGTGGGTGGAGCTGAGGTGGGTTGAATGAAGCCTGGTTGCTGAAACATGCCCACCTAGCTCAAAGTTACATAGTTAGACTAACTAACTAACTAACTCTGCATTACTAGCCGGCTAACCCTGTTGTAACGGCCCACTTCAAGCACTGGTTACATTACTTTCCTCCTGCCTGTTTTAGCAATCATTTTTAATCATCAAAATAGTAGCGTCTGGTGTTTTGGTCTGCCAAATTATATGTTACTGTATAGCCCCAATAAGTAAAATCAGCACAACCAGTAACATATTTGATTAAAGCATTAATTTAGCTAATGAACTTTAACTGCAAGTAATGCAACAATTCTGCTTCACAGATACACTTACCATTACTGCAATAGTTGTATTAGTGACAATACTGCAGTTTCATTGCAGTTCAAATGTGTGTGTGTTCTGTGTGATCAGTCTCTTTCTCTTTACTTAATAAAAATGATAACTACTCATTTGAGATGATATTTGAGTAAACTGTAACTGTTTCCTTCATACAGGCCACCATAAAAGTTTTAACATTCATTTTGTGGTCATTAGTAGTTGCACTTGCAATATGGCTATGTATTTGTCTTATATTGTGTGTTGTTCATAAAAAAATACAGTTCTGTTACAGCTGTCCAGGCTACTGTGTCCTGCCAAGACTTTGGTGCTGACACATCCACTGTTCTCTATGCACCTCCTCTGGCCTTTCTAACACCAGTAGACCTCGTTAGGACCTTGAGGAGGAGGAGGGCGGGATGCTACTTGTGAGCTTTCAGACTCTGTCACAGCTTTGGCAGAGTAGATGTTGATGCTGTGAGTTACTCATATATCTCCACAAGTGTGTGTAGGTATCAGTTGCCAGTTTATTCGCTGAAACTAATGCAGCGCATGCAGTGTTTGAACCGTTTCTGTAATGTTATTCCAGGCTCAGTGGCAGTCCTTGTCTCCAGGACAGTCTGCAATGATGTGGAGAAGCTGAGCCATCACTCCCGAGGCCTTCCTCAGTGTAATCCTGTGGTTCTACATAAAGAGTATGGTAGGTGCAATTCCTGAGAATAGTAACAGAAACACAGTGTGATGATGTCAAAAACAGAAAGAAAAGTAGTTTTTAGTGATCAAAATAATTCATATGAAAATAGATCATGCCATACGAAAATACACTAAATACTAATATAAACATGCTATAAAAAAAGTTCTAAATGTCAACATCAACTGTCAGTGTAATTCTTAATGACAGTCATTTAAAGAAGAAAAATATACAAATGTAACTATGGTCAGAGTACCTAGACATGAAATACATAGTATGATTTAACAAGCTACATTTAAGAATTACACAATTACAATGAATGAGTTCCTTCACACATTTAGTTCTGTCATTTTGCTTTCCCCTGTTCATACTAAACTCACCCTGCCATTGGTCCCATGATCTCCTCACACCTACACACTTCTCCTTCATTCAAAACCAAATTTATGTTAAGCTGTACATGTATACGTGACCATATAATGTAACACTGAATCTGTCATGTTTTAAGTATTATCTGAGTGACCTGATGAAGCTTGTGATGAAGTGTTCCTGAACCCACCAGACTCTCCTCACGGTATGAGAAACTATCAGAGAAGGAATTTATTGCTGTGCAGGTGTCCTGCTTTAGTCAAGCAAAGGCCTGAAGGCAACAGCATCATCAAGTCTGGATATCCACAGGAGAACATGTCTGCATGACCTCTGTGACCTTAGAGCTCCATTAGCAGCTGACACTTCAGTGCACCAGAAATCCTTTACCCTGGTGGAGGACATGGACAGTTTACATAAAAGGTATGGCTTTGTCACTTTGACATTATGAGCAATTTATATTCACATTTTATTGACTATGAATAAAGTGTTATATTTTTATGTAGGGTCATTTATAAATTTTATAGTAAGGGTCCTGTGGTATAAGAGAAATACTTCCTTTTTTTTACTATATTTTTTTGAAGAACCTTTTTGATTTCATGCATATTTAGATGGACTGAAAATGCTAAAGAGTCTTGCTAGTAATCTTTTATTATAGGTAGTAAATAGTGAACCTGTAAGAAAAGCAAGACATCTCTCTGTTTCACAGTCAAACTTTATTATGGGGTTGACAGCTCAGCATGACAGAAAGCATGATTATGATAATTGTCTGACAAGTAAAAACATGAAAAGATCAAAGTGAGTCTGAAACAAGGACACAGACCAGTCCTCATTTTCATTTCATTTTTATTATCACGCACAGAAAAATATTCAAAATAACATTACAGGTCTGGTTTTGTAAAAATGTGTTACATTTAAAATGGCTTGACTAAATCTGGGTCACAGCAGGTTCCTGTTCTGCAGCACATGAAAGACATAATCACATTACAATACAAAAAAAACCCCAGAAGCAATCAACAGAAAAAGACAACAAGACATAGAGCTACACAGACACAGCAGAGAGGGAGACTTTAGTGGATGGAGTAAGATGGTAATGTCAGTGTGTCCCTCCATCTGATAGTGTTTATATGCATGTTCAAAATGTGTTTCAGAGGTTATTGCTCCGATGTTATATGGGATCTCAATTTAGATTTCATGACATGCGAGTAAAGATTGTCTCAGACCATCGGTCACAGTAGCTGCAAATACTTTGTTACGGAGCAGTTTTCCTAGCAGATTATACAAATTTGTGAAAAATATGCGTGTAAAGACAAACATAAAGCAGAGTGTACATTCACCGTTTAGAGAATTTACACACAAATACAAAGCTAACACTGTGTGACAGAAACATAAATAGCAGTGGTTACCTGAGGAAAACATCAGGGGAACCAGGAATCTTGATTGCCGATGAAATTGTGTGCTGTTGTAAAGCTTTTGTTTTAGAAACGATTTTTGAAGTGGCAGAGTTAATGTGGAAGTCAATGGGCGGAGCCTGCTCAAGCCTTTGGAAGCTGACCAATCAGACCAGACTGGGCTTTCAGGAAGGGGGCCTTAAAGACACAGGTACTAAAACATTGTGCTACACAGGGTGAACAGAGGTGCTGCAGCAAGGGACAGGATAAAAAAAAGTGCAAATTTCCCCACTGTGGGACGAATAAAGCTTCATCTTATCTTATCTTATTCTAAAAATATGTGTTTGTTGAACATTGATGCATTTTGTAGTAGTCACCCCAAATGTAAGGATGAACCTGAAGGTCACCTATAACTGACTTTATTGTCTGTAGCAGTAAGAAAAACATTGATGTGTGGCTGGAAGAGTGGGCAGCAATTTGAAACAATGCACCTGCAAAAGCTTCCATTAGATGACAGGTAAAAGGATTAAATTAAAGCACAAATTACATCTAAAAATATACATTAAATGTATGATGCAGCAGCTGAGATTCCTCCTTTATAAATACCTCCTGTCAGTAGTTTATGAAACCTGGCGACTTTTACAGGAATTAGAATTACTTTCACATGAGGAGACTCTTCTCCTGAATGGCATCTGACATTTCCAACAAAGGTGTCACTAATAACATACTGATGACTCCATTCCATTCAGGTGTGCTATGCCATGCAAAAAGCTTGTATTTACTGTGCTGGGTCCAGCCATTTATAGTTACACCATGCTGTGTTGTGACAAGTCAAACTGTCTGCTATGAGGAAGGTCTACTGTGTGGACATTGTAATTTTAACTTTCCTTTCAATTCTGGGTTATTAAGTAACAAATAGACTTTGTCACGGCGGAGGGTTCAGGACTCAAGCGCATCACACAACTTGTGCTCAAATAAGTCTTTAATGAAAATAATTGAATTCTTAACAAAAACTCACGGTGAGGTCGCGGGAAGTCAAAATCCAAAACACAAAAACATCAGGCAAGGCAAGGCATGACATGACAAGGCAGAGCATGAGTGAGAACGTGAAAAACAGGAACGTGAACATGAAGCGTGGAAGTGAAGTGACGATCCGGCAATGGTAAGCAGAAAACAGCTGACTTAAATAGTAGTAGGTAGGATTTAGTAAGTAGGTAATTAACTTCAACAGAAAACACAGGTGACTTGATGAGGTGGGTGTGGCTGGTAAGTGACATGAATCAGAGACAAGACACTGGACACAGAAATATAACAGACAGAACAGAAACCAAAACACAGAACTAGAACAGACAGAACTAAATATCACATATGACAAGGCTGGGTAAAGGTAGGACAGGACAACATAGAAACAATGACATGAACAGAACGATAACTAACTATAACTATAACAGGGACTAGCAAACTAAGAACTAAGACATATCCAAGACCGAAAACTGAAACACAAATCTAATACAGAGCGTTGGACAAATACAAGACATGAACAGGACAATGGCAGAAAGGAAACTATGGCAAAACAGAAACTATAGCATGACTAGACTGACAACAAAACCAAAGGCTGAACCAAGACCTGAGTGCAAAACTGTGACAGACTTACTATCTACTACTTTAATAAAATCTGTTGTTTCTTCATAATTACAAGGGAAAAAATAATTTCTTTTCACATTTTAATGTACAAGTTACTGTCAGTTGATGTTATCCCCTTTCTGAGCTCATATAAGTGACTCACCTCCTTTCTGTCATGCTTATTGAAGCTGTCATGTAAATGTCTTGTGGTGTTTAGAAAGATGAAGCCAACCTAAGTGTTCTACTCTTCACACAGCTTGTTGAACACTCATTAATGCAGAGTTCATAGAGGGGCAGGTTTGGGGGTGGTGAGAAAGGCTGGCGGTAAAGGGCCTGAGGTCAGCTTCCATGCTGTTTTCATGGTGCCTCTTCCTGAGAGGCTAAACAGATAACAGTACAGCGGGCAGCCACCATGCTAATCAGTTGCTGAGGGCACGAGCAGTAGTTCCTGGGGCTGAGCGATAGCTATTGGCCTCCGATGGATCGTGGTGTGGCAGATGTGAAGGAGCATGACTGGACCCTGAAGCATGCTGGGTTAGAGCTGAAGGGTAGACAGAAGTGCGCTTGGAAAGTTAAGATCACATAGAAGAGAGTGAGGAGGTGTGGGATTGTGTGGCTGTAGCCAAGGCTCCAGCTGATTTTCATTCCACCATCAAGCTCAGAACTTATTGCTCTACTGCTTATTACCAGGCAGGACGGGCTTACAACACCTGCAGGGCTGTTTGGTGTCAGTGCTACATGTTAATAATGGCATGATGTGACGGTCCAGCACGGGCCAAAAACCAAGACCCGAATTTAATACCTGTGTCCATGACGTCCCTACATTTTCTGGAGGGAGTAGAAGACATGAACCCATAGTTAGTCCAGATATTAAACACCTCCTGTGCTGGATCTGTAAATTCTTGTCCTGCAATTGGAAGAGCCTGAAATCAACAACACTTGTTTGATAGTTGCTATGAAGCTGCAGACAGGATGAGATTGAGTTTTTTACCACCATTTTTCAGAAAATCGCTGTAATCTCTACACTGTATGTTTCCAGTGAGGTTTTTTTATCTGTTGTCGCAACGAGATCCCCACCACATAGTAACCAGGTTTCCACAATGCCTTGCCCTAATCATTGGGGATTTCATCCCTATATCACTGAACGTATCATATGATACATGAGTTTTTCTCATTGCTGCATGATAGCAGACAGTAGCTTATACAGAGTAATAACAATAATAAATAGTTTAATAGAAATACAAATATCTTCTTGTTTGGAACTAGAATGAACAATTTGTTACATATTGTTGTTTTAATATGTTTTTGTTAAACAAAATTAAATGAAACTTTGAGTCTCAAATGATGATGATGTCTCAAAATATGATAAATTTGAAACTCATATATGGAAATTGATGCAAGTGTTTTTCCTTTTTCAAGTTATTTCATTCAGTACTGACCACTGTCTCGACAGACTAATGTAAAGCAGTGGCTAGAGAGAGAGAGAATTTTTTTTTCTTATCACTGCTGCATTCACATGGATTCAGGCAGACAGAAGGCAAACCGGATATCGTTTTAATGGACAAGAGCCGGATGGTAAAATTAGGTGAGTTGAGGTGCCTTTGCTGTCCAAAGTTAAATTAACTTTTTGTCATCCTCTGCAATGGAATTTACAACTGGAGGTTCACAGAAGGAGCAAATGTGGGCGACGTGGACATAATAACTAATAATAATTCATTCATCTAATACTATATGAAATAATTGATAACATATCGTCATGAATGTCTCGTCACTCTGTCAGACTGCTTGTGTTTCCAGGAGTTGTTCGTCTGCAGTCTTCGGTCTGAATCCATGTGAATGCAGCATAAGTCACAGGAGCTTTTTTTATTGATCACTTTACATTTCCATTCCGTGCATGTCTGTGTTTTGGTTCAAGCTGTTTATTTAGACATTAACTCTATGTTCGAAGCTGTTCCCAAAGCCCACTTACGTAGGATAAGAGGTTTAATGCGGGTCCACATGGGAGCATTGCTGTATTACCCCCTTTCCTCCGAACACACCCCACAGCACAACCTCGGTCATATACTGTGCTGCATCAAATTCAAATTGACAACTCAGAGCCAATTTTTTACCCCTCTGGAGCTATATATGTCTATTCTATGCCTATGGATGCCTCTACACCCCTGACATACATACCACTCTTTCTATCTATACCCACCTTACTGATGTGAATATTTGACAGGCTTTGGCCTCTAGCTTGAGGCTAGTAAACCTACGCAACCAATGATCAAAGCAGCCTTACATACAAGTTTGTGCTTGTGTTCAAACTTAGTAAAAGACCCCAACGAAAGCTAAGTCTTCCACGATCAGAATCACTTCATCACATTTAATTACACACAAATAATTACAGCTGGTAATTCATCCTGCATTTGCTTATTTTGTCCCAAATTGGGCATTAAAACTCTCCTCTGCCCAATGCTTTCCATGAATTTACAAATGTATTTAGCAAATGATTATTGTTGAGTAAACAATAAGATTGAACACTTAAAAAATCCTTTCCTGAACTGAAAACTCGATTCTAAATGTCACTTGATATTTGCTAATATGATCTGTGCTTAGAAGTTGATCCATGTGTGAATTATAAGTGTCTGTGATTAAGGCTCAAGATGTGGTTTGTAAATTGCTTTACTCTTTGTTCTGAATTCTAATCATCTAGATGTTTGTCAGGGTGCTGGGTGCTTAAAGAGCTGCCCATGAGGCTTTACAGTACAGCATAATTTTAGCATTTATGAAGGAAAGACTGACTGTGTGTGTTTGTGTGGTGTACAGTAAATTAAGCATTTGTACTACACGGCCTGGTCAGCTGAGGTTAGCACACCAGCATAAAAGAAGCTTGTAGAAGACAGGCTGGTAAATAAAATAGCAGAGGAATGTGGGACCACAAACCTGGTCACTTCCCAGAGTTCCCGGCAGTCTATGACTGACCTATAGAAGAGCAGAAGAGCTGCAGCACACACAACCCTCACCACTATTTATCAATTTAACATGGATTGTCATGGCATTTTCTACTGACATTTATGGTCTACAGAGGAGGAATCCTGATGACTTTGTTGACCATTTGACTTTTCATTTAGCACCATTTAGCAGGTCCAAGTTTTTAATTACTAAGTGTTATATCTTTAAATTAATGGATTGGCACAGATTTGGCACAGATGTTCATGGTTCTCGATGGGCGAATCCTTGTGATTTTGGTGGTACCCTAAATGTTTATCAGATGCTACCAGCAGACATTTTTCATTTCGAATTGAAATGACTCATTTTATTGGATTGCCATGAAATTTGGCAGAGACATTCATGTTTTTCTCAGGAAAAATTATAATTACTTTGGTGATCCCTTAACTTTTCATCCATCACTGTTATCAAGGCCAAATTTTAATTTGAACATTCCTTTGATTTTTACCAAATATTGCGTAACTAATGGAATCTACAATTCTACATTCCATTTAGCAGACGCTTTTATGCAAGGCGACGTACATTCACACAACGATGGAACAGCCAATAGGGGCAATTTGGGGTTCAGTATCTTGCCCAAGGACACTTCAGCACATAGACCAGGGATTGAATCACCAACCTTCCAATTGTCAGACAACCACTCTACCTGCTGAGCTACAGCCGCCCCCAGTCTCCATCAGCCTCAGCTGTACTGTGAGTTAAGTGCTAATTAGCAAATGACAGCATGCTGAATGCGAAGCCCATGGTAAACATTATATCTACTGAGCATCATCATGCTAAACTATCATTGTGCACATGTTACCATGCCAAAGCTATCATTTAGCTCACAGCGCTGCTGCATAAGCCTTATGAGCCATTAAGATGTCTGTGGACTTGTTTCTTTCCACAGTGGAAGACCAGCGTTTCCCAATTAAGCCACTCTTTGGAGTGCTTTCTAAAAGCACTGTCTTCAGGATAGATCGAACAGCTTAGTATGGTTAAAAAAAAAAAAATGGAGACGTAAATTTATCCACATGGTAAAAGGAAACAGTTTGATCCATTAAATTTATAACCAACCTAATGAGTATCTCCTGTATTGTGTTGCTCCTCAAGTGTTTTTTGATCATTTTTATATCTGCCTTCCGTTTTAACTCTGACAGCAATTGCTAATGAATCGAAGGGTTTGACGTCTGGCCCACTCGCTCGGTGAGTCACAGGGTCAGTCAGAGCACAAGCGCAGTGGCGATCCATGGTTCACTAAATATTTCATGCTATTGCCACTGCCCACACTTCCATGAACCTTTTGATGGAAATCATGTTTATTTCTTCTATATTTTCTCTGTCACTGATGGCAGTTGTTGCAGCGCCCCCCCCCATCACTGAGTGAATGATGGAGTGAACAATGACTCTGTGGGGAATTCACATACCACCTTTTATTGCTATGACTAGTGCTGTGTCACTCCCTCCATTTGGACTGGAACTCATTTTGTTGGTTGGAGGCACTTTCAGTGATGTGCTCAGTCAGACAGATCATAATTGCTTTTTTATAATCGTGGCCTGCTGTTCTACAGCTAAAACATGGCAAGCAGGAAAAAAAAAACAACAGAAAAGACCATTTTACCCTTCAAGTCACCACCACACAGACAAAGACACACTCATGTTTTCGCTTTGCTGTGTCCCCGCTTCCTCTGCTCTCGTCGGCAAGCCCCCCAGTGGTTGAGTCAGCTAGCCGTGAACATCAGGACTACGCTCTCCCCGAAAACCTTCCGGTGCGCCCCACCAAATCCATCTGTTCAGACCTCTGGTGCTGGGCAGCCACACAATGTCTCCCCACAGCCGGGGAACTGTTGGACCCACACACCTTCCTGTTTGGCTGGCTGGCTGATTGCTGTCTCTCACTCTTTCGCTCATACACACACCTCTCCCCTGCTTCTCCTAGTGGACATCACTGTGAATATGCATCACACAGTATTTTGTACACAAAGCAGTTAGATCGGCATGTGTGATGAATACTGTGATGAATATCTTGTTTGGAAACCAATCCGTACATTTGTGAAACCGTGGTGAGGAGGTTGGTGACAATAGAGAAGCCAAGAGTTCTAATGTTGCGTGCATCATCCTCTATGATGAATACTGAAACATAATTATTGTCAAATCACACACAGCATATCCACACACTGGCCTTTTAAAATTAAATTTATACATACACTGTCAAAACGGCACAGATTCAAAGGGGTGCTTCCTTTTTCTTTCATCAGTTTCCTAAGTCAAAAATAAAATAGCATATTATATGCAAGGTTGTTCAACTGTTATAATGACGTGTTGAGTAAATACAACATTGCTCTGAAAATATATACAAATTTATATCATAAATCTGGCAACTTAAACATTGCAGTCTTCTCATTGTTGCACATAAATGAGATGTTTTCATCTGCCACCATTTTTTTTGTTTTTCCCAGACGTTGGAAACTTCTTTAACAATTCAGTAAGATGCTTCACGTAACTCGTGATTTTTTCTTTCTTTTTAAGTCTGTTTCTTTTTGTAGTGTTTTATTTTTTTATTTGTACACACATTTTCCGCCTCAGCCAGGCATTAAAAATGCTTTTTTCACTTTTTCATTTTCAAATTTTCTGTCTCCGCCGAGTTTGTTCATCTGCAAGTGAAAATGCACTAAAAAGCAGGTGCATTCAGAATGTTTTTAGTTGCATAGTCACAAACTTGTCAGTGAGCATTGTGACAGTCTCAAATCCATCAATCTGAGATACGACTTTGCCTTTCGTACATGCTAGAGTAGACATGGCTAACTTTCCCTTTTTAATTGTTTTTCATGGTCCATTATTATTTGATGTCAATATTTTTAAATGATTCATGAAGGAATCACTATGAACCCTATAAGTAATCATATTATTGGTGTTGTTTGGGTTAGGTTTTGTCAGGACATGTAATGTATGGTTTTGTGAGGGTGTTCTCAAACTCCTTGATATTTTGGTACAGCATAGACTTTCCCATTATCATTACTCTTCTACACAAGAACCTCCCACTCAATTATCAGATAACATCTAGTTTTTTAAAGTCCAAATGGTGTAGATCTGATGAAGTGTGTATTTTTATTCGCGTTCTACTATCCTGTGGATCTGAAAATGAAAATGGCCAAATAAATAAAGTTCCAGACATGCAGAGTCATTATTCAAGTTCTTTTTTGGCTGCTGACTCGCCTCACGGCAACTCCTGTCAGGATGGGATGCAACAAAAGATCAATATATTATTTTCTTAAAATAGAGCAATATTGTGCTCTTACAAATATAGTAAAGCTGAGCTATAAATCCAGAAATAAACTGACAAATACTTGTGCGTTGATTATAAAAAGTCTTAGCCTCCTCTGATGGCTCGAACATGTGGCTCTCCTCTTCAAGCCAGACCTTTCCCACAGCAATACTTTCCTATAAATAAAATCAACAAGATCAGCACTCCTCTCAGGCAAAGAACACCATTTACTGGATGAAACAGAGCAGGAGCAAGTGCAAGAGCAGTGCTCAGATCAGTGCCAAGGATGTTTCCTGGGTATGAACTGGGCCTGAATGATCGATTCTCCAGGTCATCCTGGGGAGTGGCACTCCAAAAAGATAAAGATATATATATAAAAAAAAAAGATAAGATATAAAGGTATGTCTTATCCTATCCGATCTTGTCCTGGGGAGTAGCACTCCAAAACCTTTTGGCTTTTTCGGTCACCAGTGTGTTCATGGAGAAAAGAAAGGCTGAGCATGGTCATTTGATGGAGCAGTCAAGCCTTTCTTTTTCTCACTAAGTTACTTGCTGTCAGTACTTGGAAATTAGCATTTTTCTGTTAAACCTTATTTCAATGAGGTCTGTGTCAGAAAGGTTCAAGCTGAGGACCCCTGTTTCACTGCCAATTCCATTCAAGGAACCGTAGATAAAAAAAAAATCAGCAGCAGCCCAAAACATATTTTCCCAAAGGACCACCATTAAAAAAGATATTCATAAAATGTTTGACAGGGCACCTCAAACTGCAAACAGGGTCAATTAGTACATTTTATTTTAGTTTATACAGGGTGTAGGGTGTGGACATAGCATGCACTATGTAAAGTTGAAAGTATTTTTCTGCTTTTCATTGGAGCATGTGTATTGAAAGAATGCATTATAATGAGTGTGTAACATTTTATATATGGATAGTACAATGAGGCCATGGTGCTGAGGAAGAGTTCAGGGAAAATATATACTTTGTCCGCCTGGTACAGTTTGCAGGTCCAACATGGTTTCTCTCATGATCTTGTTTTTCTCTAGTGACATTTTCTGATGCTTCTGTTTGATGCTGTTTGCCATACCTTCAAATTAGATCGAGTGCCTTCAAAAAAGCTCTAATAATGCAATGTTTTTTCTTCTATTCATTGAGCCCCCCAGGGGTGGCCTGCCCTCCGCTCTGAAAACCTCTGGTCTACACCATCTGACTCTATGCATTATATTAACAGTTATTTTTGTTTGTTTCTGGACTATCATCTTTATATCACATTATATACTGCACACTGTGAAGTTTCACACATTCCGTGATGAATGATTTTATCCTGGCACAAACTGTGCAGCTCTAACATTTAAATAATATATTGTTCATATTTTTTTAAATAGCTTTTCATTTTTTATTGTCAATTTCTTCTACTTCTTTTCTACTTATATGTTTACTGCTATGCACCAACACATCAAGTCTAATTCTTTGTATGTGGGAAATCTAACCAAATCTACTGATGAGGTTGATGATTCTGACTTTAGGTGAAAAATCTTGAAAAATTATTGGGTGGATTGCTATAAAATTTTGGTCAGACATTCATGTTTCTCACTGAATGAATTTTAAATACAGTTAGCATTTTAAATGTAAGAATGCTGACATGCAAACCTAAGACTGTCAACATGGCAAGCACCATACCTTCTTTCTATCAGCATGTTAAATGCATAGGATGCACTAGTATGGTGACTGCATCACCTACGGCAATAACTACGGCAATAACTACGGCAATAAACCAATGAACCAAAAATCAAAAAATACATATAGAGAAGTCCAGTTCAGTCAGTTGACCAGTGAGGTCCTGCTGAATGAGGGTCTTGTGTAGCCTACATTCAGCTCTCATCTCTTGTCATGTAGCTGCAGTCAGATGAGCTGAAACTGTAATTTACTTTTAAGAGAAATATTGACCAGGGCTATACAACTAGTCAATGAGATAGAACAGCTACATACTAAATTACTGTTTCTGTCTTTTGATAGATTCGTTTGCAGAAATCATAAAAAGAATGAACACTTGTAACACTTTAAGCTGCCAGTACCTAATTTTGCATGTGTCACAAACTGACCAAACACTGCTAGTAAGCTTTACATAAAGCCATGGGGTACAAACCACCACAACAAACACACACACAGTCCACTCATTGGACGTTAACATCGTTGTAGATTAGATTAGATTAGATTAGAGTACCACACCCAAGATTAGTTTTGGTGACTCTTTGGCTTTAGTTAACTGTTACACTTGGTGTGTCTCTGTGTGTCTCAGTCAGGTTATAGCAGATGACCTTAATCAACTATTTGCAAAGATAGAATAAGTTACCATATAAAGCCATTGTATTTTGTAACTATACCCTGTTTGTATTACAATTTAGCATGTGCAGTTTCTCTGAGGCTCTGATATAAATACATTATTGATTCTAGTTCATGAAAACAAGAGAATATCACAATATGGCTCACTGCATTGTCCGATCATCATACAATAGTTACAGGAGTTACAATATTGATGTTGGGGCAATCTAACGTTTGGTAACCATAGTGATCAGTATCATCACATTAATATATGGCATGCTATGATGATTACTATTATTTCGATAAGCTGAATGAATAATTCTCAAATGGATGATCTCATAGAACACATGCAAGATCAGTGTCTTTGTAGTCCCAACTTGTTACAAAGTTTGAAAATGCCTCACCAAAATCTACCCTTATCGTAGCTCTCTTCTTGTCCTATAATCTTATTGGGTCGCTCAGTTCACCTGTACTTTATGGGGACAGCTTTGGCACAGAATGAGCAGTAAGATGGCAGTGAACAATCAAAACAAGCAGAGATGCTGGCTAGTTCCCAGACTTCCTTCCTTAATCTCTGATGTTTTTCCTCGTGTTACAATAAAAGTTATAGCCAAAAAAGGGGTAAAGGGGATATGACACCATTGACAGACTTGTTTGGGTTTGAACGTTGTTGGAAACCTTTGGGATAGTGTACATATAAGTACACAATTCAACAAAATATATAACATGTGTATAGTCATTTTTACATATTATACCTTTAACATTGCCATTGTAAGCATGTTAGAATGCTGATGTCACAGTTTAGCTCATAGTGCAGCTGTGCAAAAGTTTCTTACTTACTTAAATACAAGTCCTGAGATGATACACCACAGCCTGTGGTGAGGCAGGCAATAATGAAAAGATGTTGTGACTGGAGTTATTTAATAGTTTGCCTCTGATGTGGCATGGCAGCATATGTCTTCAGCCTCAAAACTGGCAGTTACCAACTGAGTTAGAGCAAAAGGTGGTCATGATTTTCATCTTGTCTTGCTCCAATTTAACCTTGACAGGAAGGGGAAAGGCAGGCTGTCCGTCTGTCAGTCAGTCACTGGGTGGACTGGTTGGTCAGACAGTCAGTCAGTCAGACCATGGGAGACAGTGGATGGAAGAAAAGAACAAGCAAAGATCCAAGCGAATGTATCGCCGCACATGTAGAGGGAAAGAAAGGCGTGAGGTAGGGTCAGGCCAGGGTACACTGGGACTCTCATTAAATAATTACAGCCTGTGGTCAAAAAGCTGTGAAAAAATGTGACAAGGTCGCTGTGCTTGTCAGCGGAGGACACCCTTAGAGAAAAGTGGGAGATGAGCCTCGGCCTTCTTTCAGACTATCAAAGACATGATATAAAAATATGATGAAACCAAAAAGGAAATCAAAAAAAAAAAGACTTTGATATATACTATATCAGAACTCTTCCTGTGATTTGACATTTTCTGACATGAAAGCCTCTCGCAGTCATACTTTCTGTTTTCTTGAACAGTCGGCGCAGTGCATTAATATGGCAGCCCCCATTGGCAGCTCGAAAAGGTCCAATTGGTCTGGAACAGCGTTTTAATGGGGATCAAATGGAACAAGCTCAAACAAACAAACATTAGGCTCGGAGTTAATGAGCTTGGCTGCACAATATAAATGACCTGCACGAGGCTGCCGCGTCCTCTGCTCTGTGTAATGCAGCTGCACTGTCTACCATGAAAAAGCCAGCCTCGGCAAGAAGCAAGTGTGAGAGGGAGTAGGAATGAGTGAATGCTTTCTAACGCTGCTGGACTCATCTGTTCCTTAAAGTCAAGTCACTGGTTTCCAGCATCTAAATGTTCTGTAATGGCTTTATCCAACATGACAAGACCTTTGGGGACAGTGCAATGCTCATGTGATATTTAACATCTCGTCCATGGGAATGGTGGCACTCGCGAGGGTAAGAAAGAGTTCTCAGCATATCACTGATGGATTTTTAAACTTATTTTGTAGTTCAAGCCTTAATTAACGTCTATCATGAGCACAAGGGATGCTTGGCCTGCTTTTCACTGCTGGAGCTCTTAATATCTTCATAAGAGTTTTTCATCAATTTCATCCTTTATTAGATAGAATAAAGAATTCTGCTGCCTAATTTGTACGGTCTGACGGAGTCCAGGCACAGCTCGTACTGTAAGCAGATGACATGGTTGAAGCTGAGATAACGGTCTGATGATTATTGGGAGTTTTCAAGGGTTTGCATCAGTTTCTCTGTAACACAATCATCATCATCATTTATAAACTGCTCTGACACGAGGAGAATCTCAACTACTTAAAGCTGGCTAATTTAATGTTTTATGTCATTAAACTAGTTTTTAATGATTAATTTATCAGTATCAGCTTCATTGGTCAAGTACAGTTGCACATAGAAAGAATTTGACTCGTAGACAGGACATAAGTATGTGAAAAACGTAGTTTGGGATTTTTGTCTTTCGACTTGTGAGTACCTGACTTTATTTCCCCACCTGTAACCCAGTCTGTTTTTTCTGTAAATAGGACACCATTTGAGACAATCATGTCAAAGTGTTATGAAAATGATTTTTTTTTTTTTACAGAATAGCCTCTTGGAGTCTTATTCAAACATGAGAGTTAGATATATGTAAAATGAAATACTGGTGTGCAGATGCAACACACCTCATCCTTACCCATCCTTACTGAACCCATTAAAGGTGTTTTTCTGTCGGGGTTCCTGCCGTAGATGGAGGACTCAGACAGACTCTGATGTTGCTTGAGCTCTGGCTCAGTGACCTTTTTATTTGCGCTCAAATACCACCTTCTTTTCTACATCATGTCTTGCTGCACAAATGAATGTGTCAGGAGGAGAGAGCTGTAGTTTAAGGCCTCATTAGCGACAGTGTGCTTATGACCGAGATGATGATTGGTGTCTGGAAAGCATTTCACTTTCATATTTTTGTTTCTCATTTCTCACATGTAATCAGAAACTGCCATCTTGGCAAAGCTGGAAGGAAAGTGCAATTGCAAAAATCAAGCAGCGACGACAACTGTGTGGCACCAATGTAAACCTAACAGCTCCCGTTGCTGTTGGATGACTAGAGATGTGTGTTAAAGGCTCTGTTTACAGCCCAGGCCGATTTCAATTTGTATGAGATCAATACAGCTTTCACATAAGCTATCCTGTTCACTTTTTTTTCACCTCTGTCCAACACAAAGCAAGATAAGAAACATCAAATTACATTGCCCGATTCCTTTCCAAATCAAATTAGATTTCTGGGTTGTATTATACTGCTCCTGTGCATGGGTCTGCTAATCCAATCATAGAGTGCCAAGGCTCACTTTACCCCAGTCAAAGATAACATGTACAGAATCAAATGGTTTTATTCGAGCGGAATTTATGAATGAAGCAATCGGAAAATGCTTCCCTGTTCCTGTTTGCGAGAAAGCCCTGAAGTAACATCACAGAGGAAGAGATGGACTCTGAGTGTTTTCACTGTAATTCTGTGACTCATGAACAAAGTGTGCACTTAAATCCAAGGACGCTCCTTGCTGCCGTTCTGGATACCAAGTGAGATGAAAAATCAATTTTTAATATTTTCCTGGGTTCAGCTCAAGCACACAGCTTGTCTACGAACCGAATAAGGTTAGTTGCACATATTTTTCAGATCAGCCTCCCTTATGAAATGCTTGTACTTCAGCTGCTTTGGCAAAACAAAAGTGTTGAACAGCTCTTTCCCTTCGTCTCGCAGGTGACCGCCTCGGGCGTGAAGAAACGGGAATTAATGCCGCTGAAAGATGATTGATTAAAGGAGGAACATTGGATTAAAATCAATAGCTGCACTGCACTGCTCAAGTAGAATTTTATTGTTTTTACTCTGCCACAGCTACAGTTTCCGATTGATTTATCGAGCACTGTTTTATGCGCTGGTGGCAAATTATTTAGCAAAAAAGGAAATATTCATGAATGTTTAAGCGTTACAGTGACTCAGGGAGCCAGTCAGAGGTGAAGACACATTCAGAAAACCATTGCTAGGAGGCTGGTTTCCAAGCCCTGCACAGCGCCTTGTGACAGCATTCATTGTGGCAGCTAAGGGCTGTAGGAGATGTTATTCACTACCCTCAGCAAGACATTGCTTTAATGGCCAACATGGGACTATTGTCATTCAGTTTAAAAGTTCAAATTGAAATGTAGAACTTTTTATTTTTTTTTTTTTACTCAAGACAAAAGTGACAGCTTAAAACCAACCAGAAGCAGCTGCACTGTAACGCGCAGTGACACGCAGAGGGCTGAATATGAAGACAGTGAGCGAAAATCAAAGTGAAAGTTTGGCAGGAAGCTGAGGAGAACATCGACTTTTGATACCACATCTGGAGACGGGTGCAAAAAAAAATAAAAAATTACAGGCCTGAGATGATAATCCTCACAAAGGAAATGGAAATGATAAACCCAGACTCTGAGTTACACTAGGTTAAAAATAGGGAACACGTACTTTGAGCTTTTTTTATCAAATGAAACCTGCAGAGACAAGCACTAGTTTAGAAAGAGTAACTGGAGGTGTTTTTTCTGCTGTCGTGCTATAGTTTAACACAGCGACACAGGAGGATTCAAACTAGATAATGAGGTGCGGGAACACTGCTCCTAATATGATAATTAATCGATGTACTTTGAAGACTGTACACTGCCCATTAGAGAGTGCAGAACAGCACTGCGTCATGAGAGATTAATGCACGCGGCTCGGGATAGTGAAGCCGGCTGCTACTAACAGTGCACCGTGGTACAAAGCCTTTCTGCAGGCTGTTGCTTTGATGAGTGCCTTTTCCAAACTGTTTCCCACTCTTTTAGAGAGACTGATGTCTTCCAGTGTAGGGGGCACTGGAAATGGTCCACTGTACTGTCATTACCGCCTGGTTTGCTGGTTGTTCCTCCTCTCCATGACGTCAGCGTCTGTTTGCAAAAGCCATGTATCCAGCTGACAGAAACACGTCGGGAGACGAACGCGCCGAGCTGAGGATAACCGTCTGTGTTGCAACCAATAATCTAGACAAAGTACCAGCTTATAGCCAGGAGTCACTGATGATAAATTGCCATATTCAAATCAAGTTGCTTCCTTGCTCATTTTTTCTGCCTCATCGACAACACGTGTAAATGTTTTATGTTCAACGCCCCACATGTTGCAATTTATGGAGCGCGTCATTAGACCATATGTCAGTGAGTGCCTTGATTTCTAAGGTCATTGTTGTTCGTATACGTTTGTGTATGTGTGTGTGTGCATTAAATAATAACAAACTAAATGTATAAATCCCAGAATCCACTCCAAACTGTTACTACACGGGACAAACACCAAGTCTAATATAAATTCCTAATAAAAAACCTCACGTAAAAAAAAAGAAAAAAAAAAGGTATGTGCGCATAAAGCTGACACACATTCTGACAAACATTTAAATTCACGTTAGCTGAACCTTGGGTACAATTCTTTAGCATTTTGTGATTTCAGCACCTTTTAAAATGAAACTGGATGGCTTTTTTTTTTCCCTGCCCACATTATTCTAACACTATTCTGTTCCAGTCATTCCAAAGCTTCTGGGACACATAGTCTGAACTTTTTAATTCCTGAGGCCTTTTCTCAACTTATGCTGCTACTGTGGTGCCAGATGGAGCATTTGAACAAAATTTAGGCAATAACAGGGAGAAATATTTCAGAGAAACTGTCATGCTCCTGTGATTGACACAGTGTTCCTGGAATGGTGCTGAACCTAGTCTGCTTCTTTAAACAAAAGCTATAAATTAGTTATTAACTTTGTTTTTTTCACTATTGACATAATGGCATTGCCCACTATTGGTCAATCACACACACACACACACACACTCATCCACATAGTGTCTGTGTTACATCGTCATACCCACTTAAACTGTATTATAGTCTCAATTCTTTAATAACTAGGGTAAACTGTTTGTTGTATATATCTATTAAAGAAACAAGGATAGGCTGTTGTCTGATTGGTGTTTTTAACTTTGAAATACTTAGACTTCCTCTATTGTCATTACACAAATTACACAGCAGTGCAAATTGGGTGGTCGAAATTTTGTTGCAATGGCTTCCGAGGATATGTCAGTAATGAAAACAGTAGTGCCAGTCGGTGGATATATGAATATGTTAAAAAAAAAAAGAGAGAGAGAGATACTAAAAATATGCAATATAAATATAGGTGCTGGGAACTATATATAGACATATGTAAATGAACAATAGTTATCAGTAATGAAGATATATGCAAGGATATTGCATAGAGCAAATTAGCAGCAAGTTGAATTATTGCACTTAAGTTGTGGTATTGAATATAAAAGTGAATATAGATAGGTAAATACACAGAAAATACTGCACATAACAGAAAGAAACAGTTTGAAAAATGGTGAACAATGACAGGTAGCCAGTTGTTGCCATGCCAGCTGTTTTATATGCTAGCATATAAAATCCTATATCAACTGAGCTCTTTTTCACGTCACAAAAGCGGGAATTGGTTTGATAAGACAAGGCTCATTAGATCTGTATTTTTGTACAGAACAACACTCCTCTTCGCTCCTCCACGTCACGGCTGCTCACACAATCCTGCATCTCTCGGCAAACCAGAGTGTGGCGCAGTGCTGCCCGAGCCAATTAAATATGAATGGCCACTCATCTCCTTATACACAACAACGATACAATATTTAGCACATGATGATCTGTGTCAGGAGTACTCTCCTTTCCCTTGCATCTCACATTGAGAGCCCTGAAGAGCAATTAGGGCCCTTTTTTTCAAGAAGAGCAGAGATGGCTGGGACTTTAAAGAGCTGTGTTTTAGAAGCAGCAGTACTCCAGATCAAAGCCTGCCTGTCAGACGCTCTTATAAACCATTTTTGGGCTCCGGTTTGTGTATTGTCAATAAAAAGTAGGCCATTGGTCCGTACTTACACGGCAGCTCTATACTTCTATTTATGTTTCTGAATTAGGGGAAATCAAGGAGCGGCACAGTTCCGCTGCATGCTTCAAGAGCATACCAAAAACAAAAATTGCTGTGCTTTGGGATGCTGACAGCTTTCAAGGTTTGGTTAACCCAAATTACAAGAAATATTTTCCACTTACCTTCACCCAGCTTTGAATGCTGCTTTTATTTTCCTAGGTTTCAGGATATTTTAAGATAGATCACGAGCATCACTTGAACTGACAATTTTGCATAGGTATTTTTAAAAAATTCAGTAATAAATAATCTTGGACATCAGAACATAATGTCAGCAGTTTTCATTGGCCTTTGTCTTTAGAGTTAACAGCCATTTCGTTGTCGCTTAATTACTTGGTCTGTCGTTGTGGTCATGTTAACCATTTTCTGTTTTGAGTAGTTGTTATTTAGACCTGCCAACTTTATTGTCTTCTTTCACATTTTCAGTAGTGAATGGAAATGCTGATTGCATTTTCTTTTGCAGATTTTCTGGAAATTTTGTTTAAAGTTGTGTTACATTCGGATGGAACCCGGCTATTTCCAGTCAACACCAAAGCAGTTGGCTGTGTGAAGGTCTGCTACATTTGTCATGCTGATTGAAAAAATAGTCATTTTCATTTCTGTTCATCTACTTGCAACAATCTTTATAGCTGCATCAATCTAATCTGACACTATTTTTGGTACAATTTTCTATTGCCAATTCTGGCCCACCATTCTAAGTCTCACCTACAAAGCTCTGCTTGACCTGGTGGCATTTCCAACTGGGGAAACATCAATAAGCACAACTCTAGAACCTGTAAAAGCTGAGATGCGTGCATGGATGCAGAGGTCTGGAGCCAGGCTAGACTCTGGGAATAGATGCTGCCATTGAATTTCATTTCATTTCATTTTTCAATGCTGTGAACAACACAAACTAAAATTTTGTTTCCCCTCCATTATATTGGTGTGAAGGCACAAATCCCAGTAATAAGTATTTTTTAACTGCAGCAAATAAAAGTGTCCCAGGAAACACATTTAATGCCAAATAGCTGGATTGTATGAAATTTGACACATGATGTTATGCGTGAAATAACATGCCAGGTAGGTTCTGTTGTAGTTACATCACGGAGCTGCGGGACGTGTGACCTTTACAATGAAACATGGAGGGTCTTCATATGGGCTCAGACAGGAAGAGGTAAATGGAAGTGACAGGCTTATATACCTCACACGGCTAACTTCAGAAGCCTGCGGTGAGGCTCATAGCTTATTCAACATGTCTCTGGGGCCTGGTTCTCTGTCAGCTTCAGCTTTAGTTTTGGGGGTTTTCAAGTTCTGCCTGGGGAGGGTGACAGGCAGTATGTATTGTAGTCAAAACAATTTGCTTGTGACATTTTGATAACTACTATTTTTCTTGCATGACGATGAGCGTCCCAGTATACCATTTAATTTCATCGCAGGATGTGGGCTATGAAGTCTGAAAGCAAGCTTACAGTGTTGAGAAAAGCCTATTATTTTTATGTCGAGCAGAAAATGACAAGAGTGTACATAACAGAAACAGTATAAAGGGAGAGAGACGGCAAAAGGAAGGATGAAGTGGAAAGACACAAATCTCTTGAAAAAGTAAAAAGGTGAGAGGTGTAAAAAAAAAAAAAAAAAAAAACAGGTGGGGGCAAATGTAAACCAGGATAAAAACAAAGAGACCTGAAGTACAACAGGTAGATAGATCGACATGAAGGGACAGAGGGGGGGAAGAAAGTGAGAAACGGGATAAAAACAAGGGGGCGATCACGTCTTTGAAAGCAACAGGGAGAGCAGTGAACATTGCTAAGTGCATACAGTGTCAGAAAGCATGAGCATCTGGGTTGTCATAAGAAATGGGCATTTCGTGTTCTCCCTTTGGTCGCTGTGCAGTGGATTGTGGCTATTGACCTCTCCGTCAGATCCTGGGCTCCCATCCATCACCTCAGGGAGACATATTAATGTGGCAGCATGTTTTTAACTCATCCATCACAACATCAGATGGCCCACACAGTACTCGAGTAAGGACATAGTCTAGTCATTCAGACAATTGATTAATCAGACCTCGCCTGACTCTTTTAAAAGGAAAGGCTGTGTAGTATTTAGATGGAATTTTGTAAGTGAACTGAAGTGCGTTTATGGGTTTCTTTTTAGTAGCTGAACCACAAGGTTGGTTTGAATGAGTCAAAGATGAATAAATGAGGAACCAAATCGTACTGATTAAATATTTGTTTGAAAAAGTATCAGAGGTAATGCTGTGCAGTGATAGTCTCGTTTCCTGAAAGACGCTCCTGGGCCTCAGTGGGACGAGCTTTTGTTTGACCTACGCCTGGTAGGCTTGGTCCAAGACCCTGGCTGGGTCGTGATCAATGACTTGCTGCTTTGGAGGCACTTGACAGGCAGTTGTTCCAGGACAGTTTTCAGCACCATGCTCCTCCTGTGCATCCATGGCCTGGACATCCTCAAAACGCTGTTTGTCTTCATTGTCCTTGCATGGCCTCTTTGAGCCAGTGGTGGGACAGGCCTGCGGCTGTGCAAGCACCACTCTGTACGAGATGAGACTCGTGGAGTCGCTAAATGGACACCCTAAACACCTTTGAAAGAATGAAGTGTGAAAAAGCGAAGTAAAAACAAAGAGAAATGGAGTCTGGACTGCAATACCACCAGTTTTTGCATTGAGCTTTTGAGTCGTTCGTTTGAGACTTTGACCCCATCTGGGGTCCAAAACAACTGAGGAACATTCAGTCTTCAACTGAGACACTTGGTCAAGTCCACAAGGGAGGCAGTTCAGTACAATGGCATCCACAGTACCCCATACTCCAATAACATATGGGGTTTCATAACGAGAAGGCACGCCACTCAATTTCAGTACACACATTCAGTACACACATCTCAACAAAAGGAAAAAACTGGATGAGACTTTGTCCTTTTGTTCGACTTTCACATAGTTCCACTAGACTTTTCATTTTGAGTTTGTGAAGGTAGCGGGACTTTCAACTCAAGAAGCCCAGTGTCAGCGTCACAACACAGTATGAGACACCATCAGACATGTCCTGACCAGTGTGAGACATCACCACACATGTCCCCACCAGTGTGACACACCATCAGACATGTCCTGGCTGAAGTGCAGGGCACCGGAGAGGCTTCCTTCATGGCCAGCTCTGCCCCGTTTGTGCACAGCTCTGGCTCAGAAAATTGGAAGCAAAGTGTCTCAAACTGAGCAACACAACAGTAAATCAGCAACAGATGCTGTTTGTGCTCATGCTGAGAACATGTTAACAGTCTTTCTCCAGAATGACTCCCACCACCTTTAATAGGAATAATATAAATGCAAAAAATGTGAAAGTGAATAGTGAATATGATCAAACCTGGATAAGACTCAGAACCAGGATATTAGAGTGGAAAGACTCCCTGTGTGTGTTGTGTGGTGTTATAAAGGCAGATTATTGCCAAACAGGGGATGTCTAATAAAAGACACTTCAGTGGCATCATGGGAATTGTAGGGTTCTGCTTTTCAGGATAATTCAGCTACTTCAGCTTTGACCATTCTTTTATATCTGTCTCTCACAAGTGCCACAACCTTATGCAAAACTAACATGACAGAGAGGAATGGACAAGGGATAGAGAGACCGTTCGTGCTGTATTAGAGAAGGTGTGTGAGTGTCTGTCTCCTGTCCCTCCCTGGAGTCTGCTGATGTGGGTCTCCCTCGGCACCACCACCATGAATACCTACCAGCTCTGCACTCCGTCCGACTCTTGTCGCTTTCAGTCTTGCAGTCTCTTGGCACATCTGATGTGGCTCTTCTTCTTTTAACTGACACCTGTATGGGAGGGGCAGGGGGACCTCTAAAAAGGGGGAGATATGAGATAGAGAGAGACCAGTGGATAATAGATTTTATTGTGTCACAGGCATTAGGGTTATCACCCTATTTTCTTTGTCTCTCTTGTTGCATTTCATGGGTATTTTCCAGAGGATTTGCTCGAGGAAGACAGGTAGCACGGTGGTTTGGGAAAATGCAATCAACTTTTTTTTTTTCCTCCCTGTGTTTCACCACCCTCCCTTACTTCCCTTCTCTCTGCTTTCTCTATATTTGGTCTGTATCTCTCTTATCTTTCTCCTTCTTCCTTTCATAAATTACAACCTCCACTTCCCAGGAAATGACAACAATCCTGCAGCAGCATGAAGAGAGCTTCTCATGTGAAATCAGAATGCACGTCATGTGCCAGCACATCAAAAGCAGGCTGTGTTGGCATGCGCCTCCGCCTCACAAGAGACATTAAGGATGCTTGGTTGTAAAGCTTTCCAGTGGTTTGCATCTTAATGAAATATAAAGTTAAATAGCAAATTTGTCCTGCTCAAAATTAGAAATGATCTTCCATCTCCTGGTAGTGGAATGCAAGTGTTTGAGCAGATGTGGTTGTTTTGTCTGGGGCCATTACATGATGAAGTGTGTCCAAGCAGTGCCCCCTTCTGGCAGCATGTGACAGTGTCCTCATCTGACAAATTATCCATTGAAGCTTTCAGACATGTTTCCATTCAAAGGGGAAAGAAAAAAATGGATCTTGCCTTGCACACACTTAATCTGAGTATAGCCTACCACCTATTATTTCTCTTTAAAATAAAGTTGACGTGATTTAAAGATGTATGTTTCATAATGTATAGATTGAGGAACCCAGAGCTGTGCCTCTAGTCATAATTTAAAAACGAGTACCATAAAGTAAAGATGTTAGAAATGTTGGACAAATTTAGCTGGGTATAAATGTAAAATCAATGGAGATGGGGGTGGTTGGGTGGGGGAGGGGGGGCTGAGGACAGTTAAGCTCCAGCAAAGCATGAATCATACCCTAAAGAGCAGTTATTTTCAAGCTCCACATGATATAAGTGTACAGTGTGGCAGTTGGATGCAGTCAAGGCTGCGAATGCCAAACCAAAAGCTTTTCTTTTCACCATCTCATCGCCTCAGGCTCGAGAAGGGTTTTTTTCTATGGAGATTCTCCTGAAGAGGAATAACATTAGAAGCCTCTCCGCCTTTCCAAAAAGGTCAAATATCATTCAGTTCCTGCCTGGCTGAGGGCTAGAGGAGAGGCAGCACCTGAAAAAGCAATACTGGACTCGCAGGACTGCTTAGTTCTTTCTGCTGGCAGCGCCACCGTCCACAGCAAGGAACACTTTGAGATGAGAGCACCGCGTCTGTCTTTCATCTGCACAGTGTGAATCTACTGTCAGATCCTTTACTCCTGCTCCTCTTTCTCTCTCAGGCTCTCTCTCTCATAAACATGCATGTGCAGACATAGAAACGCACTGTGGAGATATACAATGCACACACAGACACAGAACTTCAGAGCAGAGGTGTTCTGCTGTTCAGGTGGATAAGTGTGTTGGTGGCTGAGAGTTTACCGTCAGGTCATCTGCTGTCATTCCAGTGTGAGCCGCTCGTCGCCCGACGCGAGCTGCTTCTCGCTTTTACAGTAACTGCTCACTTTTTGGGTGATTCAAGATCTGTCAGATGTGGGGGAGGCCTGCTGGGAGAAACAATGCGGGACAAGATGAGAAGTCTAAATTGCAGGTTTTTTTGCAGCTCGTGTTGCGTTTGAGTGCAGGGGAAAAGCAGAAAGAAAAGAAATAAATTATGTTCGTTTAACAGTTTTCAGCAGTGAGCTCAGCGGTGACCATTTACGAAATGTCACTAACCACTTCAAGCTATGGCAAACCTCAAATGTCAACAAAAAAAATCAACTGGCACGCTGACTCAGATTGAGTGCAGCCAAATGATAGAGGCAACAGCTGAGCGTTTATCACTCTCCAGGCCAGCAACACATCCGATTGGCACGGTGGATAAACTTGGCTCCGCTACACCTCAGCACAGCCTCGGGAACAGACAGGAAGAAGCAATCGACAGTGAAAGAGAAGAAGAAGAGTGGGAAAGACCGGGAGACGGACGGGGATGGGAGAGCCTGATTGCATGAGTCTGATCATAGTGTTTTCTGCACTAAGCAAGAGACAGAGAGTCGATGCAGTCAGCAATGCATGCTATGTATTTTCAAGTGCCCTTCTTAGTATATTGACCTGTTGCCTGTGGAGGCAGTTTAAAGGAAAATTGACCATTAATTAATGACCATTAGCCTGATGAGTTAATGGTCATTACGAAATAAAGGAAAAATTCTCAGGTCAATTTCTGCTCATGCATTCATCAGGAAAGGATGGGTTCAGCATTCATAGACGTATTATTATTATATATTACTAAAGTTATTTTGTTCCATCAAGTAGTGAATATAAGTCTAAACCGATTCGTTTCTAGCCTTGTCTGTCTGCTGCTTGGTGCTGGGCAGGTAGCTCTATAGAGCTGAGGAGAAGTTTGGTTTGTCACTACAAGCAAACCAGCTCACACTATATATCAGTAATTACATCCTACAATTCTACAATTCTACACTTTCATTTAGCAGACGCTTTTGTCCAAAGCAACGTACATCTGAGAGTAAATACAACACAAGAAAACAACCTGGATAAGTGCCAAAAAAAAACAAGGTTCAAGTTAGATAGGGGGCTGCACGGTGGCTCAGTGTTCGCACCGTCGCCTCACAGCAAGAAGATCGCCGGTTCGCGTCCCGGTCTTTCAGTGTAGAGTTTGCATGTTCTCCCTGTGCAGCGTGGGTTCTCACCGGGTACTCCGGCTTCCTCCCACAGTCCAAAAACATGCTGAGGTTAATTGATTATTCTAAATTGTCCTTGTGAGTGTGAATGCTTGTTTGTCTCTGTATGCCCTGCGACAGACTGGCAACCTGTCCAGGACCTCGCCAGGTCGCCCGAAGTCAGCTGGGATAGGCTCCAGTCCCCCCAAAAAATAGATTGCTTAGAGCAGTTTTAGAGATACAGGCACAGGCCAGGTTAGGATCCCAGTTTCAGGCCCATGCAGATCTCTAGAGCATGCAAGTTGGGTGGTTCGATTTTGGTCTGTGTGCACATGTGAGAAACAGAAGCAATAGTGACATGATGGTTTGAGTGAAAGAAGTGATCTCATCAGACCTCTGTAACCCACTTCTGGTTTCCGCTTGAGGCGAGCAGCTCGAGGTTACATGAGTGGTCTGGCAGTGCACTTGCATTGTGGGTAATTTAAGGAACATTTTTAACAAGGAAGAAGAAGAATGCATGGAATGAGAAAAGACATTATTTCTGGTTCTGCTGCATTGATTTTTGCTATTGTTGTTGTTGATGTTGTTGTGCAAATTGTAAAGCCCTTTGTGGACAATTCACCATTTTGAGCCACATAAATAAAAATGATTTTACCAATAGTCATTGAAAGAAAATGCTAACAATATAGAAACATACAAAATATGACATAGAAAACCAAGGTTTCCTCCTGTGTAATGACTGAGTACTGCCATGTTAGTCTGTACGTAATGAAATGATTGTCCCTATGTGTGGGTTTGTCTAAGTTGGTGTTTGCTCAAGTGTCAGTTTGTTTGTGTGAGTGTGGCAGCTTGTAAGCTTCTGCCCTCTCGTCCATCTCCTGCATTCACCTTTAGTTCACGGACTCCAGGCTCTTGCACTCGTTTGCGGCCCTCCTGCCCGTGCAGTGTCAGGCCTTTTGATGGCTGCCATTGTAGCCTGAATGCCGGCTGTGCAGCTGCTTCACCTCCTTCTCCAACTTCCACTTCTCCTGTGTTTCTCCGGAGATCTGTCCGATCTGGAGGTCCTGCAAGTGCTGAATTTGGAAACACCAAAGAGCAAATAGATGAAAAAGATGCCAAGAGCTGGTGTGCTTCACTCCTGGAGTTATATATTCCAATAATGGCCAGTAGGACTGTATCCTGCTGGGGCTGTCTACCTTTCAGTCTCTCC
The DNA here is from genome assembly GCA_037975185.1 of Centropyge bicolor. Classification (NCBI taxonomy): domain Eukaryota; kingdom Metazoa; phylum Chordata; class Actinopteri; family Pomacanthidae; genus Centropyge; species Centropyge bicolor. Next base: position 882,850 of record JBBMOC010000067.1, read on the forward strand.
AAAGCAAAGCATCCTTTATCTGTGCAAGTGTTCAGCAGTTACTCATGTACAAAGTAACATTTCCCTTATTGATTTTGGGCGTTTGTTCAGTAGAAAGCCCAGTGGCTCTTTCTTTTATCTGCTACCTTTAAAAAGACAGTAAAGGCAAGGTAAAAGCAGGTGCAGATGCAGAGGCATGAGCAGAAAATCTGATTCTCTGCATGTCTGATTTACTGTATCTAACATGCAGTTCTGAGGTCAGGCGTATGCCAATATACTATGATGATTCAAAGCCTTCAGCCAAGAGCTTTGAAACATCTTCACTTTCGTCCACTAACTTGCAGAACAATCTGCGAAAATGCACTGCATACCAATTATTCTCAACTTTAGGATTTAGGATTTCCATCTCTTGCTTTAGAGGATGTGACTGATTGAAGGGGAGCTCACTGATTTTACACATCAAACCCTGTTTGCGGGTCTGTGGGAGCACGACTGCTGCATATATAAAGCCTGCAGTGTCTCCAGAGGGAGCTGTGTGAAGTCTGATAAATGTCCTCAAGTGATGTCACCTGAGGCAGCGTCAGTTGGGACTGAAGACTACAAGTTTGAAAACTCAACAAATCCAGCCGCGTGGAGTTAGAAAGACGCTCTGCAGCCCACTCCTCATCCCTGCTGCAGGCTACATTAGCTGCTGCTTGAATAACACACCTGAATCCAGCGGGACCGTCAGTGGTCCAATTGCGTTGTGAGTAATGTAGGCGCTAGGTTTAGACAAGGTAGAAGAATGGGAGAAATAAAACAGACAATATTCCTAGTTCTGCTATCCTTTTTTGGAATAAAAAAAAAACCTGTCCATCATGATGGAACTGTGACATAAATAAGTTAACTCCATCTAAGCAAGCTTTTGTGGGAAATGAGAAAAGAGTATACCAAGAATCACCTGAAATCACCTTATCTTCGCTCATACCAATCGTTCTCCTCCTCATAGCTCCTCAAATGCAGAGGTAAGGGATATGAAGAATAGAGGGCTGGAGTTAACTCACTAAAGGGTCCAGAGTGACTTCTCCTGGTTTCTGCCTCCTGGGATTGAAAAATGGCCTCGGAAACTGTCAATGTCAGAAAGCTTAAAGGCTAATCATACACAGCTGAAATGATGATGTTTAGGTGGGCTCTGCCTCTCGAGTCCTATCATTGCAGTCAAATGACATGTGAAGTGAATAACTGCAAGGTCACACAGAACGTTTATCATGAAATGTTTTTCTTCTTTTTCTTTGTCCAGACTTTTCCTCATGCAGGTTGTGTTCTGATCTGACAGTACAGCTGCAGTAATGGCCATCTTATAGCCAACTATATTCAGGACTGTGGTAAAGCAGATTTTTATTGTATAAAGCAGTATTTTGTAGAAAAAGTTGATTATATGTCTTAAACATATATTTCCGGTTTGTAATGTACATAAAAATTGACCTTAGTGATTTTATTGTGTGGGGGGTGATTTTTGAGTTTATATAGCTAAGATAGCTTCCATAAAAAAAGTTATTAGTGAAAACTTGAATGAATTAAAACCCCTGTTTGCAACCAAATCATCAAAAGATTTAAAACATAAATGAATTAATCTAAATCTGTCAATCAATGTGCTGAGCTAAATGGCATGTAGCTGTTCTCACATCACTTCAATAAATCCATCAAAATAACAAAGTCAAAATAGTCAACTACAAGTAAAGTCGTGGATTCAAAAACCTACAACTAAAAGTACAGAAGTATCACCACAAAAAATATAGTATGAAGAAAAGTTAAGGTTAAAGCCCTCATTATGAAGAACAATGCTCCTGTGACTAATATGTTACTGGATTGTTAATATAGATTCTTCAATCTATATTATCAGTGTTGCTAGTTTCTTAATACACAATTAAGTGGTTTATTCCAGTGGTTCCAAAGTGATCACACTCTTCAAAGGATAAATCTGAGGGGGTCTTGAGATGATAAATGAGGTAAGAAAGGCAAGATTCTTTTTTTGTACATTCCTCCATTTTTTGCTTTTTCATGAAATAGTGGATCATTTTTCTTGAACAGTCATTTAAATAAATCGATTTAAGAAATTTAGATGGAAATGTCTTTTGCAGGCTCCAACTACACACTGCTTTATAAAGTGCAAGTAAAATTATACGCAGCAAAATACAGCAAAATGCCCCCTGTTAGTGTTATTACATATCAAAGCTGAACATGATACTTGTTCAAAATAAGTTATTGTGGAGTCATGAACAGACATAAACAGGAGACATTGTTTAAGATGTAGTTCTGATGTTTTAGAAAAGTTGAATTGAAAGTATAAGTAAAAAGGACACGTGTTTTTCAGTTTTAGTAAAGGACAAATGATTTACTGGAAGGCAGAACTACAGGTCTGTCTAATGAATCAGTCCTCATTATTTTTGTAATGAATTCAATCAAGGACTTTTCATTAATCAACACAACAAGTGTGAAATATATATATATGTTTCATTTGGTGTTACAGCCCCTGGAATAACTCTCATCAGCTGCACAGGCCTGATTTTGGATGGAAAGCAGGGCTGTCATCGGCTTCTTTTCTTTTGTTGTTTATTGTTGATTTACACTAGATGGCAGCTTTACACAATTCATGAACCATGATAAAAACACTCATTAGACATGTGTGTTCTGCACTTTTCACATCGCCAACAGGCTGCATGTTTGGATGACTGTAGGTGGGCCTGACTGAGCTGAACTTAGTTTTGTAGGTGTTAGATGATAGCTAGGCTTATATAGCTTATTATCATTATTATTATTATTTTCCTACTCTTTTTTCTGTACAAGCTCCACCAATTATGGCTACAATTTGATTTAAAACAAGTAAGCACACTATATAAAAACACTGCATGTTGAACTTGTTACACTGTTTTTATAAAGTATGACAATGGTCTCAGCTGTTGTTTGGGGGCAGTCAGAGCTCGCTGAAGGGGATTATTCGGTCGTCAGATTCCGCTGATGAAAAGCCAAAAGCTCCATCCAGGACTGAGCATCGTCACATCCTCTCCGCTCTGTGACTGCACACACCTGTGAGCTGCTCTGCCTGCTGCTGAGGAGAGGACGCCGTCAACAACAAACACACATCCAGTCCCGTCTGCGGCTGACGAGGAGAGGCTTCATCCGTCTGTGGAGGAAAGTGTCTCAGTGGGGCACAGGCAGCAGTCATCAGTCGGATAAACAGACTGCATCTTGTCATGGGCAATAATGTATCAGGTCTATCGACACTGCACAGAGGACACCAGCAGGGCTTTCACAGACTCCCAAACTCCCACAAAGGTCAGTACAAACACCAACATCTACCTGACTGCTAACCAAACACAGCTGATCATGTGCTTTCGAACGAGTAGCGTGTGGTGTTACACATCCTCAGGTAGACAGGTGAATTTACTGTCTGCAGAGCTGAGTTGATCCACTTCCTGCTCCTGCAGCCTCAGCTGTGTCGAGGTGCTGAAGGACAGCTCCCATCTCAGGGTGCAGGAGGCGGCCTGCTGCTGGTCTGGGTTTAAGGTGGTTCTAGTGGTGGTGGTGACATGAAGGGAAGGTGTGATCTGATCTGCAGCCAGTGGCAGCTTATCAGAGGCAGTAGTAACATTTGGACAGAATAGATATGTAAATTGTTTGTAATGTAGATATAGATAGTTCTTGTTTTTGTTTTTATTATTGATATTTAGTTATTGAACGCTTTTACGTACATTTACTTCATTATTCCTCGTGACCATCCTCCCTCCCTTCCCCCCCGACACCATGGCAAGGTTAGCCTGTTATAGTGTATGGGGTAAACACTGCCTATTGGGCCCCTGTTTACTTTCCACCTACCTCGCTTCGGTGCATTTTTTACAGTATGAACCCAGTGACCTCCAAGTTTGAAGGACTGTGTACACAGCACAAAATGAGTACAGATTTTGTTTGTTTGTTTTTTGTAATTTATTGTAAGAATATTTAGAAATATGTACCATATAGGTCAAATAATAAATGAGTTAAGGACAGGTTTTTGATGCAGGCTTTCACTGCAAAATAGGGCTACACTAAGTAACAATCTGTTAGATCCCTCATAGTTGTTATAGTACACAATTAATTTAGCTATTTTAATGGTAGATTTTTTGAAGTGACAGTGGGACATGCACAAGTGTAATGGTTAATTTCATTAGGCTGCTTCAGTTTCACATTCCTAGTATTGTACATGCTGGTTCACTGCATTCTTACGGCTTAGTGGGACAAATGGACATGAACTGAACCTGGGGCTTCTAGGGCACCAAGGGACCTGTGACCCCTGGCAGTTTCAGCCTCATCTAATCTGGATCTGAAGTTCATCTCCAAAGTGTCATTTACCGACCTGTTGACAACAAAAACTAACCTCAAAGTCAATTTAAATAAACTTTGACAAGATGTGCTCAGAAAAAAATGAAAGTTCTAAACTTCTAAAGTTCTAAGATTTTATTGATTTAAAGCTTCAAACTAGCTACTGAAGGACATTGAGGTTTGTTAGCTGCTGTTTCCAAGATCAATCATGAACCCTGAAGATGTCCATGACTATGTGGTCCAGTAATTGTTGCTTAAGAGAATTCCAGTAAAAAATTGGAGGAATATCCCGTAGACAGTGTAGCCAAGGTTTTGGTGATAACTCACGAGGAGTCAATTACAATCTTCTCAGCTGCTGTCAAACCAAACCTGTTCTTTTACAAATGACTCTTTAGACTCATTATTAATCAAACACAGAACAAGCTCATTGACAAGTGTTTGCTTCCAAGCTGTGACATGATGCTGACCCCATTCATCAGCTAGTTTTCTTCAAGGATTGTGTCACTTTGTTGGTTATGAGTTGCATCTGTTGAAGATGTGCACAGTGAAGAGCACAATATTGGAAACAAGTAATGCAGTCCAGTTAATAATCATAGTCATTAGCCACAATATGAAAATGTCATTTCATGAGGATGCATGCTAAAAAGACATGTACCTAGAGGAGGGGAAATGATGGAGTGTGGCAAGTGTTTAGAAATGCAAAGCCTGAGTAAGGTAACAAAATCCATCTGAGAACTTTAATGAAAAGTTAAATGTGCTCTCAACAGTCGAACTTATTCTTCTCACATACCCACTCTAAAGCTCTCTCCAGGACCCTCTGGGCTGAGGCCCATGTGTAATGCAATCATGTAAAGAACAAAAAGTCCACCTCCACATCCCCTCATCCTGATCCCACTGTTACATCTGGATTACAGAGGGGGAAATGAGCGTGGGGGGACAGTTTAAAAAGGAGCTGTCGTCTGGATAATCACTGTAAGTACACAGTTTGCCCTTTCACATCCTCTTTCTCTACCTCGAACACACTCTCTTAGAGCGCACGGCTATTTTCACATCACAGGAACACAGTGCAGAACAAGTGAGTCAGGCGAAGAGAGGCAAGGCAATGCATGAGAGAAGAGGGACCATTATTCAGCCAGGTTTCCTTGACGACCACCCATAACATGTGCAACAGTTCCCATGGTGATGGTTTCCAGAGTGCGTTATCAGCAGGAGATGATGGCTGATTGGGACGAGGGCCAGACGACGTCACTGGCAGCCGTTCAGTAATGAAAGGAGCGGGGATGTGTTTGTGCTGCTCTGCATCCCAGTTTATTAGGCTGGCGTTTGGACAGTTCGCAGTGATTGGTTGGATATGGAACAGAGATATCTGCAGATCAGCGCTCAGCTGAGGAGATGATGAATGCACTCAGTCACATATGCAGCTTATACACATCACATCCACACACACACATACACATCCCTCCGACTCACGTCTCAAAGACACTTCTCCAGCACAGACATTCATTTGTTTTCAGCAGGATAAATGGCCTTCGCTTAGCTCTGCTGACTCAGCTTTGTGTTGATGGCTTCCCATACATCGTCAGAGCAATCCTCATCTTCTTTCTTGCAGAAACCACAATATGTATTGATGTACTGCGTAATATTTGAACTTCAGACAGAGAATCATTTCGCTGTAAAGTTGCCTTGTGTGTATGCTGGTGTCATGGGGTTATGATATAAAGAGTTTCAGTGATCAATTCCTGGACAGAGAACAGTTCAGACGAGTGGTGGGCAATATGGAAATACTTTGAATCTTTTGAACAATTAGTTTATTAGTCTAAAACACTGTGAAACAGTGAATCTCTCATTTCACTTTCTCAAATGAGAGTACTTTCTCTTATATCATCAAAGTGAATATCTTTCCTACTTTCACTATCTTTCAGTATTTTATAGGCAAAACAATTAGTCAAAAGAATTACTGGCTAATATATGGCAACATAGCGACTCCATTGATAATAAACATCCTGAAATACGCTGGAGGCAGATGAATAATGAATCAGTCCTCAAACACATTCATGGTGTTGGACTTGGTTGTTAATCAACAGTGATGGAAGTAGTTTATGAAGAATGAGTGAAGAGACTTCTGGAGTGAAGTTCTAACTTTTTGACCTTCGCCTGCAGGGCCAATCGTTGCGTGAAGGGGTCGCGCTTGTTGGCGTGTCATTCTGAAAAAATGCAAAAATTGTCAGCTCCCAGGGCAGAGAGGTTCTTTCTGACACTTCATTTGAAGCATACAAATGCCTTAAGTATTCAAATCAATATGCAAGACAATCCCTAACTCCAACTGGAACAATAACTCATCTAACTATCAAGTGAAGTGCAGCAGTGAGTCTCTGCAGGCACGCAGGAATAGTAATCACAGGTTAACAGCCACTGAGAGCTGTCTGACGGCTGATGCCCTCGAGCAATGTCATCAGTATTCTTTGGCATACAGGTGTGTACAGGAAGTGTCAAACGTATGGAGCTGGTATTAGTAGCGTGTGAGCAGTAGCAGTGATCTTGAGCAACATCCCCACTGCTTTGACAGGACAGGAATGTTATATAAATGTTATTATGTTATGTTATAATGTTATATATGATTCGTTTACAAAATTTGATGCCATGTTCAAAATCTGCTCACATGTTAATTCATCAGTATTAATAATTCAATATGTAATAATATAACACTAACAGAACTTTTCTTTTGACACTTTAGGTACAATTTGTCAATAATACTTAACTGTATTTTTATGCAAGTAAGATTTTCAATGCAGGACTTGTAAAGATGTATTTTTACATGATGTCTATGTCAGCAGAAAGAGGTTGCTCATAGCAATGAACCTACAGATGATTATCACCTAAATCTGCAGCTCTCATTAGCTTTATGTAGCTTTATAGTGAGTTTCACCAAGTCAATGTAAAACTCAGTTCTGTGTCTGTTTCTTTGACATGATACATAACTCAAAAAAAGACATGGTACAAAAGATGTGTTTGTTCATTTTTAGCCAGCATTAGCACTGTACATATCCTCAATTTAGAAGATATGAAACATACTTTTGTTTCCTTAGTCATTGACATATTCATGTGTGAGCCAGTATTATAATGTAAGACACTTTAAATGCCACTAAGCGCAGGCGGTCATGTGACATAGAGGTAGTGGGACAACATTTAGACCAGAGTCATCCTCGGGGACGCCGCATCACTAAATGCACTTGAACATGGTGTTCAGTCGCAGCCGCTGACACAGACATAATGTTAGAAAGCACGAGCTGCCGTATGTTCGCGCTAGGTGCATGCAGAGAGACAAGAAAAACTGAGACACAAACAGATGTAGCAGAAGAAGACATGTAGTGCGATGATGTGTGTGTGTGAGTGCTACTGTGTGTGTGTTTGCGTGCGTCTCCCTGGGAGAACAGAGTGAGTGCTAGACAAAGACAGAGGCAGACATGGGGAATGCAAATGCACCACCGAACAAGATGTAGAGTAATTCCTCATGGGTAAACAACAGTTTAGTTCCAGGCCATTTCTCCATCTTTTTAGAGATGAACCCCACCTCGCTCAGTGCTGCTGAGTAAAGTAAATTAGATGTGTAATATTGGCAAACTGTGAAGGCAAATTCAATCACCCCTGTTACATAGGTTCTATGAATAGAATATAGTTAATGTTGATGAGTTAACATGATGTCTTTGTCAAGGACGCTTCCACAGTGAGACAGAGGGATCCACTCTGAATGCTTTTGAATGGCAGTCGTAGCAGTGAGAGGTCAAAGTTGTGTGGTTGCTTTTCATCCTGATTATCTCGCAGCTCCTACGACGGGACAGAAAATGCGTTTGTGGAAAATGTTTTATGGGCTGGCAATGGTTTCGCTTCATTGAGTTGTGACACAGTCCATTTAGACAGGAGTGAGGAGTTAAAGAGCCAGTCTGAGCTATACATCATCGCTTTTTCATTAGAGCCAACTGACTCCAGCTCAGTTCATTCTACCACATGATACTACTGTGAGGGCACCACAAGGGCATGCTGTTACCTCACACACACACTTATACAAGTAGAAGAGTTCAAATACTGTAAGCTACATATTAGTGACTAATGGGAATTATTAAGCTCGGGTCAGTTTTATTTATGTAGCCAATAATCTTGTCTGCAAGGCTTATATATAATATACCCTTATTTAGTAGTTTCTGCTGAGTGGGAGTTACATAATTAGAGCTTGCTAATTTCTTGAAGAAATGCCTGGTGAGAGTTTATTTTAATAGGACACTGTTAGTTATATGAAATTAAGTCTAATCAGAAGTGAGGTTGTGTTCACACTTGGCTCGTTCGGAGCAGTTGTTTCAGAACTATAGGAGCTTTTCTCCCCAAAATGGAACAGCCACCACATTTTGTGATGGTACGTGCAATATGTGATTTTAGCAGAATGTCAATAGAAAAACTGCAAATAAATCCTGTTGATTGTGAAATTCAGGAAGTGATCATATAATAGATCTGTATAAGCTTTGTATATATACTCAAGCAAATAATTTGGTAACCATGCTAACGCGTATGTACGTCAGCACGGGTATTTTCTCTGACAATGCACAGGTCAAAAGCCCTTAAAACTCCCACTCCATGTACTTTCTCAGTTCATTATGTCCATTAAAAAGCGTGTGACAGTAATAAGCCCTGAATCGTTACTGTACAAGACGCCTCCTTTTCATCCTGTCTCTGCCTGTTAGTCATCCTTCATAGCATGCACTCGATTTGCAGTCTAAAAATACTAATGATGTGTAGATGCTTCCTGAGCTTTTTGTGACACCGCAGAACATAAATGTACACATCAGAAGCATCAAAGTGCTGCATAAACTTCTGTCAGTCACTGGAATTTAATTTCCCCACATGGGTCATGATGGATTGATGATGCAGGATGACAGTCACCAAAACTGTCCAGTCAACGAGTTGCGTGTCAGTTTGTATAAATTCATGTTTCCCACTCTTGGCCTGTCAGTGAGTGTGAACTGGAACCTGTAAAGCCTGAACCATGAAATAATTGACAGAAATTTCTGGTTCTTTGAAATTGGAGCCTTTAATGGTCCATCTGAACTAACAAACAAAAAAATTTTCAAATATTAATTTCCATATATGAGTTTCAATTTTTATCATATTTGAGACATCATCATTATTTGAGAGTCAAAGTTTCAGTTAATTACATTCAACAAAAACATATTAAAACAAAAATATAAACAAAATTACTCATTCTAGTTCCAAACGAAAAGATATTTGTATTTCTATTCCACTATTTATTATTGTTATTACTCTGTATAAGCTACTATCTGCTATCATGCAGCAATGAGAAATCCACCAACAGAACTGGCAGGTGGAAGAGGAACACTTTTATTTTGGCTCATTTTGTGCTTCACAACATTTTTATTTTGCACATTAATGATGTAGGTGCCTCCAAAACTCATGGATCATTTATGATACGTTCAGTGATACAGCGTTAAACAATGTAGAATTTTTTTCCCTCTGGACCAAATGAACCAAACTACAGATGTGAAACTACTAGGGGCGTACTTACTCTTTGGGGACTGCTTATTAAATAACATTACTTTATACTGTACTTCTTTAGTTATTAGAGAATCTGAGACCATATTTCAAGCGCTGCCGAGTGGAGTCATAACTACAAACGACTCTAATAATATACCCCGGGAAATATTCAGGAAACATTTCAACCATTTTCGTTCTGTAGCAGCGACCTCTCTGTTTTCTTTATGTGGCAGTTGACCTCGCTTATGCAACGTGGCACCCGCGGTACAGCTGCCCGCCCGGCGTGTTTTCAGACATCCTTAACACCTGCCTAAATAAGAAACACAAATACAGAGAGGTGATACAGGCACATTGTCACTCCTGGGAGGATTCGAGCACCTTGGGCACCGTAATGCAGCGTTCACACTTTGTAAACATTAGTTATAAAAAGAGGCTGCCTGCATTTTCCAGCCCAGACAGTTTGCCTGTGCTAGATGAGCTCATCAGGTTAGACGATGTGTCATGCTTATATAAGACATCGCAAAGGGAAGCAGCTATCACAAGATTGTTATTAATGCGTTTTGAAATTGCTTAAGAGTGCCTTGCTGATGGTGATGCACTGTTTTGCTCCTGAAAACACAACAACCTGTTATAAATATAAGTGAATCCATGTGATGAATTGAAGTTAGTTAGATACAATTCTGGATTTTTGTTCCTACAACAGTGACACAGTGAAAAACAATATGTAGGTAATGGCTCTATAGTTGCCTTGGTTTCTTTCTTTGGCAATGATATTCGTCTCTCTGCTGTTTCACAATGGTACCAGGACAGAATTATGGCACTTTGTTAATCACAAGCCTGGCGATTGTTATCCAAGAGAACATTATATTGCCTGTTTGTACGCGCAGTGACAGATGTGTGCTTAATGGTAATGGTACGGTGACGTGGGGACAAGCAGCTTGCCTTGTGTACTCAGCAGCTCCACAGCGTTTATAAGAGAAGAACTGGAATAATTAATCTCAGCTTGAGTCATGATCATGTGCCTTTTATACATGCAGGGTGATTTTTGTGAATCATGGAAAACTCAGAATAGATGCAGGAGGCAGCATCTTAAATTTAGGTCAAGTGTTCATCGAAGAACTGTGTAAAAGTCATTTCATGAATGTCTTTGAAGTAAAAGGATGAAGGTGAATTGTGAGTCACACGGATGAGTAGTGTTTGAGATCCAGATGGTTCCATAGTGCCATGATTTTCCAAACGTACAGGTTCTGAATTCTGGACTTCAGGTGCAGCTGTGATGTTTTATGGAAATGGAGCCATTAATGTCTGACTCTTGTCCTACATCACATACATTATCCAACATGTGTATCATTCAATATACTTTTAAAAACAGTGACAGTATGTATCTTTTTGGACTCACTGATCAGCACATACCAAGTCACTTCCTGAGAGTTTCCTTGCTGATTGGAGACGTGTCATGATGAACTCATTTGAAAATATATCATGCCAAGCAAAGTGAAACCTGACTTACACTTAAATTAAAGCACGATTGATGTTACACCAGAGCGTCCTTGGGCCCTGTCCACTAATGCATGTTATTTCATTGCTGTTGCTGTATTGCATTGTGGGATATTTATGTCAGCGTTTGTATACTGTCATATTTGCCAGGATATAGTCACGTACTGCTGCATTATGAGGTTTTACTCAAGCAAGGTTGACAAAGAAGTAACAACAACTACAATACAAATGGAAACATAATGTCACCTGGATTGTTTCTTTATCTGCATGACGAGGGAACATTGTCAGTAATTTATCTGCAAGTCACACATTGATTGTACAAATATATAATGACAATGTGTTTAATTACTTTTCCTACAATATGCACTCATAGAAACAAAAGCATTATTACACTTTTTTAATTAAATTTTTAAAGCCATACTTGGTTAAGGTTAGCTAAAGATCGCGGTCTTCTTCAATATTGAAAAAATCAGCAGCACGAGACATGATGGCATAACAACCTGTCACCTTAAACCTGCAATAACCAATTTTTTGACCTCTTCAGTGCAAACAAGCTGCAAACACACATTGACGTACTATTCATATTCATTATTTATGTGTTTGCACCTGATGAATGTAATATTTGGATAATTGCTTGCTATTTTGATTAATCATGGTTTGTTTGTAACTATAATACAACACAATAATTAAAATGATAACAGCAATACGGTGGATTGTAAATTATGGTCTGTTCTTAAATGAATTTGTGATAAATCATAATACCACGAAATAAATACATAAACAACAGCCATAGAGTGGGAGAAACAGGGGTCCTACAGGGGCCCTGTAGGGGCCCACAGCCCATTGCTGGCAGGTTAACACGGCCTTGTCTCTAGTATGCAAGTTATTCACCTAATTGTGGTTCTTGATTTTCATTTTGTGCCCTTAGGATTATTTTTTTGTTTTCAGAAAACAAAAAATGGAATTCGATGACATCTTGATGCGCAAAACCTCAAAACTGCACTGAACCATGTTGACAAAATACTGTTTTTTTCCTTCGTTGCATCAAATGTTTTGCGCAATAGAAACATGTCATGTATTTCACAATAATTGTATAGTGTGTGTGGCACTGATAATAGCTTAATTCATGTTAGATCAAATCTTGTTATTCAAATGGGATCAAATGAAATAGAACATAAAGGCATTTTGTGGTTAGCCACTCTGCAGAGTGGAGCCACTGTGGTTGGAAAATGAACTGACTTGGAGGATCCAGTACCTTGTCCTAATGTGACCTAATGCTTAAAATGAAATAAATAAATAAATAAATAAGTAAATTAAAAAAGTTTTTCTTTCCAGCCAGACCACCAAACAAATAGCTTTTCTATATGGCACCAGATCAAAAGCAGTATATCAACCACACAAATGGTTTTGATTGCACAATTAAAACAGAGAAGAAGTTGGAATGGAAGTCAGAAATGTGGAAGTAAATGCTGGCAAAGTGACAAGGCAATCAGGATGTAAAGTGATGCCTCGCATTCTGTTGCATGCTAGCGTTGAGAACATTGTGTCAGGAGGGTGATTATTTTTGAATTAAAAGGGCTGAATAGCACTTCATTTAAAAATCATTTTGCATGTTGTTGCATGCTGGAAGACAGTGAAATGTGAGTGTAATCATTTGAAAATGGAAAATATGGGTGTAATCCTCTAAAAACAAATTCTACAGAGCATTTGCAGATTAACAATTTCCGCTGTGTGCAGATGCAATTAAATTACAATTCCTGTGAGTTCTTTGTTCTATCCATGAGGAGAGCAAAGGGCTTCATATTGGATCACTGCATATTGTCAACTGGCAGGAAAAAAAAACAAAACATAGTATGGCTTGATGTAAGGTTTTCAGCTGTGAGCTTAACTGGATAAATCTTTAGCTTAGTTCATTGGGGCTAAATTGCCTTATTGTTAATATTGTAAGACTAAATAAGTATAAGTCAAAGTCCAGTGTAGTTTGAATTTTGGACAAACTGTCAAAACATCAATGCAATGAATTATGCAAACTGTTTTCTAGCTTGCAGCTTGATAGTGATGTTTACTTAAATGTGATAAGGTTGATGTCCTACTAAATGATTTTAATTCAAATTTATTTGTATAGCACCAAATCATAACAGAAGTCATCTCAAGGCACTGCATATACAGCGTAATACTCTTTATAGTATTATTTATAGCGACCCAACAGTTCCCAGTTGGCGACATCAGTGAGGAAAATCTCCCTTTTAACAGGCAGAAACCTCGGAGCAGAACCAGGCTCAAGATGGCCTTGACCGATTGGGTTGATAACTCAAGTTTTGAACAACTTGCTTTGTATTTTTTGGTTGTGGCAGTCTTTCCTATCTAAAATAATAACACTGTGAACAGAAGCTTAGAGGCAACAAGAGTGTTTAGACAACTAGACCTTGTTCTGAATAAAGCCAGCTCCAGTTACAGGCAAATTCATGTGCTAAATGAATCTAAGCTGTTATTTCCAAATGTCCACTGCAGCGAGTTCATTTGGTGACTTCCTACTTCTGCTTTGACCCTACACACACTTGACGCACACATTCATGCTGTATCATCTGGAAATGAAGTTTGTTGTATGGAAAGAGGACACCAGTAAGTGTTGCATTGTGGGTCTTTTGTACTGCAGCTTTATTGTTGCTCCATTGTCTTTCAGAGTCAGTTGCCAATTTAACTGTTAGTCCAGTTTAACTTATTGACATTTCTGACCACTTGTGCTACATGTCCTGCTGATACAGAGGAAATAAATTCCTAACAAGTGAGTGGAAAGCGACCCCAGGTGAAAAACGCTGACCACCGCAGAAAATCATTCTGACCCTTTCCAATAGCCTGACAGGAGAGTGTGTGAGGCGAGACATGAAGGGTGAGGACCCTGTGTGACTATCCTCTTCAAAAAGACTTGGAAATAATAATAATCCAGGTTGTCGTATATTTAGGCCAGCATGGTATTTGGTGAGTACAATGATATCATTACTGATAAAAAATGATGGCCAAAACAACGACCATCGAGCCCAGGTTGTAATAAAGTGGAATTATCCTTTGATGTCATTGCATTCATGTAATAATTATTACATATGGGGCCGGGTGAGGTGGCTATTATTCCACTTCCTCTCTATATATAAACTCTGCTGAGTACACACAGTGGACTGCTGGCTCCCATATCACAGAATGGTCCCATTAAAACACATCTGTCACCGTGTGTAAAAACATGTAATGTTCCCATCTTTATGGAGGGGGGGAGTCAACACATTTTTGTGCTTGGACAACAGTTATGAGGTTTGTGATTATAAAAGTGCCATAATTGTATCCTGGTTGCCTTACAGGTTGGAAAATCCCAAAGAGGCACCAAAATTAAGGAACTGAAGCAACTGTAAATCACTTAGATGAATACATGTTTAGTTTTATTGGTGCTGGTAGATGGAAGCTCTTTATAAGATAAGATAATAAGATAATTCTTTATTGATCCCCCATAGGGGAAATTCGGGAATTCATAATAAAGACATAAATAAGTTCTGATATGATTTATTTAAACCTGAAGTGTACGTAGCATGTGACTCGATTTGCCTCTCATCACCTCTGTCACTCAAAAAGCGCCGGCTGCCACTCACACACACACACACAGGCGCTGCTTTAAAATCATTTCATCCAGACACACAAAGAGGGATCTCCCCTGCAGCCCGCTGCTCTGCGAAGCTGCAGCAGTGTTTCTGATGGGATAATCTCTGCGTTGTGCCACGGCCCATGTGAGGAAGGGATTACATATTTATTCGGGGAGTTTTCATCCTGCCTTTACCATCTGTCACCAGTAGTGTGGCCATGGGACATTTACAAGAGCTTTACAGTGGAGTGATAGGATGAGAGTGGGTGTGAGAGAGATTGAGTACGAGTGAGTGGGCATGAGTAAGAGAGAGAGAGAGAGAGAAAGAGGAAGTAAGGAGTGGGAGCTACTGACAGTAGCCTACTTGAGAATCAAGCATATCCCAGCTGTAAATCACATGCACTTTCGCAAGCACCCAAAATCCCCCTTAACACCTGCTGTGGGGGAATATTCAGGAGTGAATGAAAAGTTGTGGGCTTTCCACTGAAGTCGAGCAGTATCAGTCTGGGACTTTTCCCATGCTCTCTGCTGAGAAGGAAGTCTCTCCATAGATCCTCTTTTTAGTCTCAGGGTGATTAAGAGCCATGTCATAATCCACGTTCCTGTCGCTTACATTATAGCTGCGACTTGATGGGCGGTCTGGATCACTCTGGCCCCGCCCACCTCAGGAAGGGATGGGGGTTCAAAACAAGTGAAATACATGCATGCCTCTATAAGAGACGTCCTTTAATCTTATGAAATTCATAATATACTGTGGCCTTGTTCGAACCTCAGACTCGATATTTGATGCTATTAATGGTCTGCTTTTCTTCAGTAGCCATTCACTGTATTTGCATTGTGTAATTTCCTCTCTAAATAGTACTTTTCATCTCTGGCAGTCCATCTTTTCCTTTTGCCTCTCCTTTTGTCATATGACTGTGTTGGCTGTCTTCTTTGGTCTCCTTCCAAACAATGTGACCTCATGAATCATTTCAGCCCACAGGTTGTTTTCCACACTGTAAACAGATTTATAAATTACTCTCTCCTTCTTGCATTCGGACAGACTAACTGCTATAAACACATGTTGCTGCAGATACACATGGACAGAGCTGGTCCTTTTGGGGGCAGTGCAGCAAGTTGTAAACACTTATTATTATGTCATAAACAATAGTAAATCATGTCTGGCCAGTATCTGCTGTGCACATCTTTCACTTTTCTGATTTATGAATTATTTCATCACATTACTTTGATTTAGTTTTAGTGGCGCTTATACCTTTGGATTGCCTCTTTGTGAACTCGCTTGAAAATGGACTTGAACCTGGTTGTGTGCTGATTGATTGTGGCCGTGCAGGTGAGTAAGGGGTCCATGGGCGAAACAGTGGGGTGATGTCATTTTCCACTTCCACCTTAAGCTAGAAGGCAAAGTGAAGGAAGTCCACTGATGGTGTAACCAAGGACTATATGCATGATGGCACCAACTTCTAAACATGACTGCACTGATGATTGCTAACCATTGTTTCTCTATCCTCACCAACATACTTATTTTAACTGCAGCCTAACCTTTCCCTAAACCTCACCGTGTTGTTTCTGTGCCCAAACAAACCTTAACATAGCGCTAAACAGAGAGGTGGGCCCTGAAGGATCCAGGAATTTGACAGGCCCAGAAACATGACAGATTTCAGGCCTCCTAGAATTTCAAGTGTGCTGCTCTGCAATACGGTTTTATAGTAGCAGATGCCGCGCAGTTCTCACAGCGTCACTTTTGTAGACTTCAGTTCCTTTTTGGCAGCATGCAGTATTTTTTAGATAAGAAGGTCTCCACGCAAAATGCTTAACTAAATTCCATGTTAAAAAATATTTTTAATTCAAACAGCCAGATGCATCTGATCAGTCTCTGTTTACATGATCACCTCACCACAGTCTCAGTCTACCACAAAGCCTCCGTCACAACTGCAAGCTATACTTATCAAGTTCCACAAGCATCCTTTTAGTGCTTCCATTCCCTTTACTGTCAGCTCCCACCTTTGTCATTCTGCCTCTGTTCACATGGCTCTAAATGCAGGATTGCTCTCCAATAAAAGTTAAATCCTAAATGACTTTCAACTTTTTCTTAATCTCTTTAATTAGATTTTCTGTTGACAGAGTCTGGCTCAGTGTTTGCAGGTTCAGCCCACTCTCTGGGCTCCCTGTGCCAGACCTTAACCTCCTCGGCCCCTCCAGCACCCCTGGCTACAGTACAGGATCATTTGTTTTAAATGTCGCCATTTGCTCCATGACTCCTAATTTGTAAGGTGTAACAGCTGCAACAGTCTAATGCAGCTTCGAGACATACCAAGTTTAACAAGAACTTTATTCAGGATTTTACTGGCACTTCTTTCAATATTCATATTTTTCTGCTGTTCGGGTTGTTTAATGCAAATTTACCTTGTCAGCCATTCAAACTGTGAATTCCACTTTGTGTTTTTTTTTTATTGCATTACCCCAAGTAAATTCTCAAAACACATGCTCACCTCGGGAGGGTCCAACTGTGGGCCTCATGTCTCTGTCAGACAATGGAGAAAGAGATCAAGGTTGCCAGGCATGAGAAGTTTCTTTTGGGATTTTTATTTCATTTTTGCTCAGCTTGAGAGGGTCACACTATCTTCTGTGCAAAAGTCTATAGCTATAAGTGAAACAACAATTCTAGAAAGAGTGGAATGGTCAGTTAGTTCTGGACAGATATAGCTTTATCTTCAGTCTGTTATAACTAACTATAACATTAACAGTTTAACATTAGCAAGGTTTGGGAAAAACAGAGAAGGATCCAACCTCATGCTGACAGTAAACATTAGTCATTAGTTATATGATGATTTTGCTTTTCACTGACCACACTCATATCTTTTTATCCTGAGCAGGAACGAGCTAAAAAAAAGTACTGAAAAGTATTTTAACAAATATTATTTCTATATAAACTAGAATTTTATAATGTTTCTGTATTTGAGGGATGCATTTTGAGGCATACAGTATGAGGTTAGGCTCACATAATTCACTATAGTCAAACACAAGACATAAGAGAGGCTTATGTTTTCAGCTTGATATCATATCATATTAAAAACTGTTTTACAGGGTTTCTAACACCTAACATCACCTGCACTTTTTACACAGCTAACATATAAGAAAGACTTTTACCTGACAAAAAAAACTTGAGTCCTGAGCACATCTGGTGACCATGAAGGAGGTGATGCTCCTCATGCCTGGGGACGCTACTTCCTTTCTTCCTTCCTTCCTTGTGAATTTCCCTACTGTGGGAGGAATAATATTATCTCATCTTTCTTACAGAGCCTGGGTTCCCAGACACAAGGACCCTTCTCACATAGCTGCTCATGGCACCCACACTACTGATATCCACCCCTGATTAAGAATGTTGACCCAAAACTCACCCATAGCTAAAAAATATGCAACTCAGTTACTTAGAAAGAGCTGGACAAAAAGTAGTGATGAAAAGGAAACAGAAGAAAATAGCATGTGTCTTGTGACTGTCCTCAGAACACTCATTAAAAAAATACCACAAGACTAGTAGACAAGCACAAACAGAACAGAACATCAGAACATCTCTCTGCCATCTGTCTTGTTATGAGTACATATTTTCTTTACCTTGTAAGAACATATTGAGATTTTAAGTCCTCCTCAAAATTGTTATTTTTATCCAAAGTGCTTAAGATAGTGGAATCAACGACCTACATTTTTATGGACCAAAACAGTATTTTTGATCAATTCCAGTCTAAGTGATCTGACATAATCTGCTTTGTCAAATGTTCTCATTGCTGATTCTGTTAAGACCACTCTCATTGACAATCTTCACCACTGAGATTTAGGAAACAGGCCCAGACTTTCTGGTAATTTTTCACCCTGTTTGCACTGCTCCCAATCTTGTCTAATGTTTATCATATGTGTCGGCCTTGGGGTGTATCATTCAGAAACACAATGTCTCTTTGCATTGCTACGCTGATGATGATGTAACACAATGACATTACTTCTCTGAAGCCAGAGTGATGTTACATGCTAGACAGAAACACATTTTTAAGATGAATAAAAACTAAACTGTGTTTATTCACTGGCTTGTTCGAGGGAAACCTCGGGCAGCTGCAATCTTGAACAGCATGCCAAAAACCACAGTGTGATTTGTCAGCTCCACCCTCCAGTTTGAGCAGGGTTGCTCACTTGTGTTGCTCACTTGTCCTTGCTTCACCTGCCGATGTTTTTAAGGCTGATTTTAAGTTTTCATCATTGTTTGCAAAACTTGAAATGGGTTCGCGACCTCATCCATTTCTCCACTCACCGAATGCTGTTGTGTGTCCCGTGTAGTTGCTTTAAAGCTAAAAGGCAACTGCTTTTTTCTGCTGCAACCTTAAATTCAAATCAGGTCAACAAAATACATTAAACCAAGCTCAGACTACAGAAGTTTTGGGCCAGTGTATCCCTGATTCACCCCTTCCAACGATTGGAGGAGAAGTATGAAATATGGACCATAGTCACTATCAATGATTGGTCCAGATAACCTGGTGATGTGAGAGGTTTACAGATCCAGCCTTAAACCTCCCAAATCTGCTCACAGACTCATGGACGCCCTGATAGCTTCAAAATGTTTGATCTGTTTCTCATTGCAGTGAGTTGTTACAGCATGTCATTCTCCATGTTGTTTACATCTGTGAACACATTGCCTAACACATAATTGTAGTTACATGCATAAAATGGAAGAAAATAGACTATAGAACAGGGGTGTGGAATTTCTTTCCTATGAAGGGCCATTTCACTTATTACAACATTCTTTAAGGGCTGCACTAAATTATTAAAGACGTATGTCACACTAAGCTCTAATGTACTAGATGGAAGCAATGTCAGATGGTAGTGATGATGATGATGCTCGCAGCTGGTTTTCAGGTTCAGGTCAGTCCTGAGCAGAAGTGAGTGTCTGCAAGAGTCAGATCTGAAAAGAAGTGTTCACAGTCGTAGGTTGTCCCAAACAGAGATGTAAACTGCAGTCCTCAGGACGTACATGGAGTTTATAGACTTGAGTAAAGGGAGGTTGTTTTGCCGAGCTTTGAGCCCATTGTTGCTTTCAGAGCTCAGTGATCAGCTGGTTCCACATTCAATGACATAGCAAATATATTCAGTTCCTTTTGTTTACTTTTCATGTCCTGAAACCTTGCACCAGATGTCTGAAGGAGTTTTGCACACTCACCAGCATATTCAACAATTATTTGTTCTTGCAGAGCAGGAAAGTGCATGACAGGTACTGGGTGTCCACCAGTAACAGAAGATAAGATAAGATAAGATAAGATAAACCTTTATTCATCCCTCATGGGAAAATTTGCAATGCACAGCAGCAAGACGATGGGACAAGTTAAACAGTAAAAATTAATAAACAATAATAAACAAGCTGAAAAAAGTATTTACAAATTTAACAAATTTACACAAGATTAGTTACAGATATACATGAGAATATGAGATATAAGATGAATATGAGATATAAACAGTATAGAATAATTGAAATAATAAATATCAAATATTGCACTTGAATTTAACAAATTGAAATGGAGTATTGCACAGCAAATGAAATGTGGAATAAATATACAGACATGAGAAAAGAGTATTGCACAGATGTACAGACATGGTGGTGTATAATATATTGTGAGCAGTGCTGGTTGTACAGCCTGACAGCTGCAGGAAAAAAAGACCTGCGATATCACATGGACAACATGGATGACAGCTTAGCCATCATCCTCCTCTCTCCCACCACCTCCACTGGGTCCAGGGGGCAACCAATGCAGAGCTGACCTTCTGATCAGTTCTACAGTTCTACAATTCTACAATTTCATTAAGCAGATGCTTTTATCCAAAGCAACGTACATTCACATGCTGATGGAACAGCCATTGGGGACAATTTTAGGGGTTCTTGCCCAAAGACACTTTGACACATAGACTGCAGGGGGCCAGGGATCGAACCACCAACCTTCTAATGGTGGACAATCGCGCTATCTCCTGAGGTATAGTCCCATCAGTTTACAAAGTCTCTTCCTATGTGCAGCCCGAAATGCTGCTGTCCCAGCAAGTGACTCCAAAAAAAATGACTGATGTCACAACAGAGTCATAGATGGTCTTCCAGAGCGCCCCTTGCCCTCCAGTAAGGCCAAATCATGCAGACACTTGCTGTCACTGAGTTCCACGACAGGTTTTCCCTTCATACATGAATTCTTAGCTATTAGCTCACTCACCACAAAACCTGGATGAACAACATTGTCTGTGTCAGAATGCGGTCTTGTGTGCTTGTTGGACACCCAAACTCTGCTGAAGAGTGTTCATTTCATTTCATTCAGTTTCATTTGTCCTTGTACCTCCTCCAGTTTAGCATGTTTCAAGCCACTGGAGATGGGCCTTTCCCATCGCTGTGATTGTGTCAAACTATCTTAGGCACACTGGCTTGGCTTTTACTCCAGCAAAACAATAATTTCCCATTTCTTTTGAAAAGCATGAAATCTGCTTTTCTCTTCTTGATAATCGCCATGATGCATGTCATCAATGACCTGCACATAGCTATGTGCAGCTTGTGTTCATGGATCACTAGAAAGATGTGTTTAGTCGACTATTTTATGTTATTTTTCTTTTATTTCAGAAATAAAAGCAATTGCTGTCGAGAGAATTTTTTGGAATTTATGAATCACCTCGCAGCCCAGATCACACCGTCTTATATTCCCCACCACTGCTACAGAAAGACAGAGGCATGAAATGATGTTTCATGACTGAAGAACCACGATCAGTCACACAGCTTATGTTTAACCTTTATTGATTAATATATAAGAATCTGTTCTGTTGTACCCATGACATGAATGACTAAAAAACAAATTCATAGAAACATCAACGTTTGGGTTCAAATAATCTACCCTGACCTCCAACTGTAGACAACTGTGGCTTTGTCACTTGAACATAAACAAATGTTTTTGGGTATAGCCATCAGGCCTGATGCTGTCATTGTCATGGGAGGAATCTCCCAGAAGTTGTAAAGATGTAACACTGATTTCCAGCAGCCACTACCAAGACTTTAACAGCTCAGTTCACTTAAATTATAAAGCCGTTTCTAACTTGGTTTGGTTTTATTTGTACAGTTTTTAATATAGATTTTGGCTTACACCCCAATGTAGTTGAAGTGAATGGACTCATGGTGCTCACAACATTGAAAAAAAAACATTTCAGCTCCATTGTGACTTTCCAGAAACAGTTTCCTCATTGCTCTAGTTCCACAGACCTCACTGTAAACTGTCTCCTTTGGGACTCTTTCATCTCCAGGAAGTAGTTCAGTTAAAATGGTTCATGGTGAGTCCTGTGAACTGTTTCTAATTTCTCTAATGTTTTTCTAGTTTCTAGTTTTTCTGTCTTTCCAAAACTTTCAGCACCAAAAAAACATTTACTCTGAGATTTTATAATCTGGACAAATAAGACCAAAACATGATATTGATTGATTGATTGATTGCCTTTTTTCTGTATGTGGCTGTGAAATATGAAATTGGGACACTATGTTTTTACTTTGTTCTTAAAAATGTACTTTGGTCAGTTTAAATTGCAATAGTTTAAACCAGACACCTTGAAAAACTCAAAACAAGCAATGCAACCTTAGGAACTTTTTGATACTCTGAAGTCATCAAATTAGTCATAGAATTTGTGATTCACAAACAGATTTACAAGCTTGTTGTTTTCATCCTACACATTTTTGTCGCCATGTGAAAAGGTGAAGACAGTTTCAGAGAGCGAGTGCATGTCTTCGACCTCACAGGCTCTCTCTTTCCTGTTTTCATCAAGCATATGGTAGCATATCTAGCACCCTGCTCCTCATGACTTCCTGATTCTTGTACCCTGAAGCTCAGCTGAATCCTGTGACTCCTCTCAGTCTTCCGTCTTTCTCTCGGGCTCAGAGCAAAGCATGAGACATCTTCATGTTTTTTGCTGTCTTGCTGGAGAGAAACTGATGTTCACATCTGAGCCGTGGGAACAAAAGAAAAAGATGCCCTAAAAATAGTACCTCAATCTGCTTTTCTCTGTAAAGGTCCCAGATGAGAAAAGGAACAGTTTAGCCCCCGGTAATATCTTTGGTGGCCTCTCCTGTGTCTAATTAAAAAGGCTGGCATTTTAGTGAGTACATATAAAGCGGTGAGTGAGGTGATTTTCATTCTGAGCTGTGCCAGCTCTATGGGACAATCAAAACACTTTCAAGAACTAGATTTTCATTTGATCTTGTTTCAGCTCAGACCGGCTCTTCAAGGATCTAAAAGCAGCATAAAAGCCTAAAGAGAGAGAGAGAGGACCAACACAGGTTGTAAATGTGATAAATGAGAGGAAAGATGAGGTGAGGGCCACATAAATGGATAAAAGAAAGCTCTGGTAATCTGTCTCTGCATCTGGAAGTATCCTTCTGCAATGCGCTGATTCACAGAGGGCACGGTTTGGAAACCACTAAAGCAGCGGGGCCACTGATTGATGGTGCCAAAAGTCCATGCAAACGCATTCATATGTTTTCCCACGCAGCAGCTGTCTCATATTAATCTAATGTAATGAACAATAAACACCCCATCATGATCGGAATCGCGATTCAAATGTCGGAGTGATTCGTCCTGAGAGGAATTACAACCACATGTACTCCTGCCCGTGAGAGAGGAGAGAGATACAGGAAACAATGAGTTTCCTCATAAAAACACATGTTGTAAGCTGTGGCGTAGCTCTGGAGATGACAGTGCTTGTTAGCTGTCCAGCTGTTCAGTCATGCAGTTGGTCCACACTAAAGTACCCCAGTATCCCAACTACGGCAATGAAATGTTTCTACAGGCATTTGTGGTACCCACAGGATGAATCCTATGGACTTTAGTGATCACCTGAATTTTCCTCAATAGCGCCACCATCAGGCTGACATTTTTGGTTTAGTGAGATATCCTGATGATAAATGCTGATCTCATATCTGTGCAGTTATTATGAAGCTACTGCCAACAACTAGTAGACTTAGCAGGGGCATGTCCAGAGGGTGGCCTGGGGGTGGCACAGACCACACCTGAAATCTGACTGACCATCTGAAGTGCCCCTCCATTATTCTAGAGTATGATCTATCCAGTGAGAGGTGGACCTCAGCTAAAAGCATTGTTTAATGAGTATTTTTGAATGTTCATTATTTTCTTTTGTTTTTAGCCTACAGTTGAAGGGATTTTTGAGGACATAAGAAAATAAAATATAGAAGCTTTATATCATAATATCATATGGTTCCACTCTATTGTGTTGTGATTTGTAGGACTATATTCTTTGAAATACAATTTTTCAACACGGGGATCAAAGAAACTCTCACTGTAATGTTAGTAATCAAAGTTGATATGAGAAATACTATATAACTATATATTTCACCTATTAGCCCTCTTAAATTCATGTTGTATCTGGTTTGTTGAATCCATAGAAGGCAAGCATGGGACTCTTTTACCTGTTGGTTTTTGCATATCTTAATTAAATGAGCTATAATGAGTTGCTTGGTGTGCTGTACTAGTAGTAGACAGTGGACTAACTGACCACTGCCAGTAGCTTCATATTTCAGACATGAGAGTAGTTTCAACCTTCACATCTTACCCCCGGCAAAAAAAGTGAAGAACATATTTTACAAAATGTCACACTATACTTTTAACCTTATCTAACGACATTCCCATCAGCCACAGCTGTCCTGTGTGTGTGGCTGCCATTCACAGCATGAATGCTAACATCCTAAACTAAACATAAAACAATTGAAAAAAAAAATGCATTCAGCATGTTAGCATGTATATATTAGTATTAAGCTCAAAGCTCCACTGTTCATTTCTTAGTCTAAGTCTAGTATAGCACTATGCACCAGACAACATGTAGCTTCATTGATTATCAGATCCTTTCATATACACAGTGATACCCCGCTGAAGCCTATCCATCATCACCAGCAAATTTTGCCGCAGCATATCAGACATGGAAAGTGTATTTCCAGTTCCTGAGCGGCAGAGACAATAAGGCATCTCTTTGCAACAATCCAGCTCAGGGCCGAGCTGGTCTGGGAGATATTAAAGCGGAGTGACAGATCTAATTATCACCTCCCCACTTCTTCTGCTCCAAGTCTGATGAAAAGTAGTACATTACATCAGACGTCCCGTGCCCTCAAACTAACTTTCACCTTTGCTAATAACTAAGAGTGTAGTTATCTGGAATACCTGCTGAGGGCATGTCTCAGAATAGACAGAAAGGGATTTGCAATAACACTGGATTTATGAAAGGAGGAGACCATCATTATTCCAGAGCTTGCTGCAGTTACTGTGCAAATGCCCCCTACTTGTTATCTTTCACCTTTCCCCCCCTCTCTTTTTCCATGTTTCTCATTTTCCTCTCCTTCACATTACATAATGATCCAAAGTCACTTTTGCAAAAAACTAGCAGGTGTCACAGTTTCCCCGCAGTTCCTCCACCTCTTCCCTCAGTTTTGTCCTGTTTCTGCATTGTATTGGGTTCAACTGTAACTCATATCGCTGACAGCCTCGTGATGGGGCTCCAGAGGCTATTCTGAAAAGGAGGTTGTATTTGCACACGTGCCAAGCATCACTCTCAGACAATACCAACGGCAGGAGATCTATTGCCAGATTCTCTTTCACTTCCATACAAATCACTTAGAAAGAGGTGGCAGGCCCTGTTTTGCTGGCAGGATGTTATGTTGCCCCAGTGGGTGGGTATGCTTGTGCATAGCTCATACCTTGCTCTGCTGTTACTCCACTAAACTGTCTGTTGTGTTCTCTCCTTTTGTCTAGCTGTACTGTTCATGGACAGTGTTTCAACAGATTAATGGACTAATGTGTGTGTGTGTGTGTGTGTGTGTGTGTGTGTGTGTGTGTGTGTGTGCGTGCTCATATGCATCTCCGTTGCAGCCGTATGTAATTCCATTCGAGCTGTGGTTGTCGTGGAAACCTTGGTCAGGTCTGGTCTCCAGCTGCTGTCAACAACTGAAGCATGCTGGGACATGTGGTGATGAGGGTTGGTTAATTATCAGCCACCATGTCAGATCTGCAGCCACACGAAGCCTAATGACTGTTTCAGTTTCAAACCATAAAACACACACTTTTCATACAGAGACAACACGTAAATGATGACAAGCTAATCAACACGTCAAATATGTATTTTAATTTGTTTCACTCTCATCTTTTTGCACCACCTTTACTGTCCATAAGGTGAAGATGACGACCTGTGGGTGGGAGAACACCACATGCCAGACACATTGGTGAATAGTGATTTGCTTATTCATAAGAACAATGAGCAGTTCCAGTCAAAGAGTAGAACTGAGTGACTGCAGCGTGCCATTATCTGCTTGTAATTGAAACTAGGAAGATAATAATCAACCCATTTACTGAGTATGGTGCCATACAATGAGGAATTTCACCTTTTTGTCCTCCTTGATTGGTCTCAGTTTTGCTTTGTTAGAATTGGCTTTTATTGTTATCACTTTACCATTTTACCTTACACAGAAGAAAGAAGCAGATAACTGAATCAGGGTCAACTTTACTAACAAAGCATGTTTACATATACAAGGAATTTCACTCAAGTCTCCAGCAGTTATTGTAGATAGATTGTAGAACAATCTGCAACCAAATACAGGACACTGTTTAAATACTGGTCATATTGCCAATTTGTTCCTGTAAACTGCCTGTTCAGGATTGCAAATAGTAAGAATGTATGGGTGTATGGGAAATTAAGTTGCAAAAAATGTTGCATGGATACTCTAAAATCTCTGACTGTTGTATCTGTAACCACATTTACTGCGCTGCAAATGGGTATTTACGCTCATAAAACACCAAAAGATTCTACAAGACAACTAGCCAATATCAGAAATGGGTCTGCTGAAGAGAAAGTTGCTGCACTTCTGAAACATTTCCTCCAATGTGAAGCAGGCACATCCTGTGGATATTCTGCATAACAGAGACAGAGGAAATAACATTAAGTATCACTTATCCCAGAGACACAAAAGAATAGGTTTGTCATTACCTTCCAAAATGATGAATATGAACATTTATAATCAGCAAACATATTTTGTTGTCCTGCAAAATCTACTGCCATCACTAAAAATATTCATAAAAGCAATTTCTGATCTGCCATCTCTCTGGTTAAGGCTGGATTAGGTTTAGGCTACTTAGACTAACTGGTTCGGAAAACACAGAGGTCATGGTTAATAGAAGTTTATGGTCAGTGTTGATTGTTGCTAATGGGATGTGAACAGTGGTTTCCAATGTCAAAGCTGGGCCACCCAAGTGTTCACTGTGAACTCTTGAGGTTTTGCAGTCATTGTCATTACTCACATGGACACGTCACTTATCAAGAAATTGCAAACATACTGTAGGCCGGTTTATTTGTTTTAGCAAACAACTAATGCTGTCCTTTTTCCAACAATGACATCTTATGAAAACTGTTCATGTATTAAACGCATACTTGCTGTCAGAAATCCACATTAATATACTGCATCCATCCACATGTCTGCAGGCTTTATTCTGTAACACATGATAACTCTACATGCATTGTCAGAAATCTTAGGTATCCAAGGTTTAGTAAGAGTACACCAAACCTAAACAGAACAAAGCAGAGCAACGTCTGTTATGATGCCTGTGGTATTAGTCAGGGACGTCCCCTTAAGCTGAGAAAATATGGATAGAATTAATGGCACACATAAAACATATAAACTGTCAGAAAGGCAGTATATCAGCTGAAGTTGTATGCCTAGTCCCCTCTGATACCAGCTGACCTACAGCAAACCATGAATGGCACCGCATTATCTGAGTAAGTTATGTAATGCAATTTTATGTACAGACTCTCAGAGATGCACCTCAGTCATGTTGCGGAGAGGACTGCAGGCCAGAGCAGGCTTTCTTGTTTAAAGGTTAAGGCCGAGCGGTGGATGCATTATTAAAGCAGGAAGTAAAAGGTACTGTACAAAGGAAGGATGTTCTAGCAATGCATTCGTGTACAGCACCGACGTTTAGCCAAGGAAGTGCACTTCAGGTCTTTCCTCTGGTGTGTATCTGCGAGGTTACATGACATGAGTACAGTCTGATATTGCTTCCTGAAATTTGTCTGGCCAGCGTCCAGTCACCGCTCGTCTTACAGCCGTCTCCCGTGCGTGACAAAAAGCTGTTATTCGCGGAGAGACTTTTCAGTATAATCACAGCTTTTTGTCTTAATATAATTTTGTCAGGACCAGTGTTGGGAGCAACGCATTCCAAAGTACTGCTGTAATACCTGTACTTCCTTTAATTCTGCTACTTTTAGTGGTCACTAGATCAACTCACATAATGTAATTACACTTACTGAAATTTAAATGGGCTTATTACTCATTATGTTTGTACTGACTGTTATCAATACAGTGATAGTGGTGCAATGATAAATAAAATTTGATAGTTGTTTCCCACAAAAACACTGAAATAATATAGCTATGTGTGCATTAATAGGAGAACTGCAGCAGACCTTTCAGTGTAATGCAAAAGTTACATTCCCTATTAACTAATTACTTTTATTTGGAATAATTAAAAAAGTCATTTAATTACTTTGAAGAGAAGTAAGAGTAACTAATTTTCACAAACTTGCACAACACAGGTCAGGACCAATACATTACATCTTTTTAAGTCCTTCTATGCTGTTAACTAATCAACTAACTTTTCTAGATCAAATGGAATTGGCTTTTATTTTACCAGCATAGTTATCTCCTAATCTAATTTATAAACACTAATGAATGCAAGAAGCTTATATTAATTTCAGTTATTTGTGATGTCTTAAAAGTGCATTTGTTTAAGTGGACTAACTTCAAAACCCTGAACCCAGATTTTTACAATTGTCTGCAGAGGTGATACTTGAAACCAAATGTGGTTAGCTTCTCATTGTGCTGTGAGCACTTTCCGCCAACTGTCTTCACCTCAAATGTGCATGCCATGTGTGTGTCTACAGCGTCTTATTTAGCAAACCAAACCTTGTGGTTGTGGTCCTGATTTCATTTTGATCAACATCCCAGGCAGGCAAGACTATTTGTTATGGTTACATGGTTGTAATCATTAAAAGTGATGAGGAAATGGGGACATGTAAATATTATTACCTGCAGGATCTAGTGGGTAATGCTTTCAACATAAACATGAACATACATAGCATCATGCAGCTTGCTGTTTGACAATCAGAAACGTCCCCTTTTCCTAATAGAATTATTATGTTTTTATATACAATATGTCATTTCTAATCCTCTTCTACATAACACATAGTCAAGAAACAGTTTAAGTAACCGAACTTGCTACAAAATGGGACTGAAACTGTGTAAAATTAATGTAAAAAATGTAACTAAGTACATTTACTGAAGAACTGCACTGAAATTTCCCCCTGCACCCTACCAATTTTATCTGATGTGGCTGATAAACTGTAGTTACCTATGAGACTTTTATTATTGAGTTTGTACGTGTGGTTATTTTAGAAATGTGATGAAAATGGCATAAATTCTTAAACCACATGCAATAGTACAAAAAGAACAGTTTACACCAGCTATAAATGTAAAATTCTGTTTACTCGTGTATGTATTAATAATTATATTCCAATAATTTGATAACACTGTGAATTATGACATATTGTATAATGAGTACCTTAAATTTTGATACAGCTAATACTTGTATGTACTTGTACCTAAATGCATGACTTCTGCTTGTAATGGAATATTTAAGTGGGAAGTGTGATAGTGCTGCTTTTGCAAAGACGGTAAACAGGCGAAATATAACATGCTAAATATTGAAGTTTAGACGTGTTGATTGGGGGATTTTGTTTTGCCATTGGAAGGAGCTAGGCGAGGTGTTTTCCACCATTCTTTGTGCCAAGCCAAGTTAACCAGCTGCTAGCTGTAGGCGTATATTGATCAGACCGATATGGGAGTGGTATCTACACAGTCTGTGATTTGTTCATTTTTAACAGGGGGGATGGCCCAGTGGGAGCAACCCCTGCCCCCATACCAACACCCAACACACATTTTATCTAACCCTATCTCTAACCCATAATTACAGGAATACTACAGGCACCAGTGTGTCTCTATGATCTTCTCACTTTTCTGTGACTACATGGCGCTACTTGTCCCTTTGATCATGAAGGTGACGCTTCTCTATGGAGTATATAGGTTACAATATAGTATAGAGTTGAGTATTTCTAGTATACAGTTGAGAGAATATTATTGATCCAAGATGAAACACACAGCAGGACTAAGAGAAAAAGGTGCGATTACAAATCCACCTGGTACTTCAGCACCACAGACAGCACCATGGATTTATCAACACACAGCTCAGTTTGGCTACAGATATTTCAGAGCCATGATCGGGGCCAAAGATTCTAACTTCCACAAACCACAGTCAGATAAAGAATCACTGAGTCAAGCAGACCAGACTAACATGTTCAACGAAACAATCCCTTTGGCTCTGCATTCTCTCTGCTACTAGGGGATGGAGAGGAGGGATGACAGGTTAACAAGAGGGGTTCACATCTCCTACTGGGTAACAATCATTTCATCTGACTCTCTGCCAAAAAGCACGAGCATATCTTCCAAAATGTTTTACAATCCCTAAAGGGAAAAGATCTCAGTACTTCTTCCACCACTGCATTTTTGTATTCCCGACATTCATGTATAGTTTGAACATACCTTCTCATTCAGTGTTTCTTATTTATATTTATCAGTTTCTACATTGTACATTTGTACTGAAGGCAACAAAACTATGAGGTTGCTCCCTATGGAATTATGTAGTAAACAACAGTGTCAAACAAAGTTAAATATGTCTCATATTTAGTTTCTTCAAAGTGGCCATTGTTTGCCTTAATGACAGCTATTCACACCTTCATTCATTCCTACAGTTGACAGTCAGTTGTGTTATGCCGAGGCCCAATCTTGTATTTCTCCATAATATGGTGAAAAACCTTGTAAAGACAAACAGGCCAACCATTACTTTAAGACATGAAGGTCAATCCAGAAATCCAAGAACTTTGAATGTATCTTCAAGTCTAGTTGTAAAAAGCATTTAAACGCTACTGGCTCTCATTAGAAATGCTCCAGAGAAGGAAGAACAAGTGTTGCCTCTGCTGCATTTGATGAGCTCATTAGAGTTAACAGCCTCAGAAATCGCCAGTTATTGACACCTCAGATTAAAGAACACATAAATGCATCACAGAGTTCAAGTAGCAGATACATCAAAAAAAAAAACTCTTTGGAGGAGACTGTGTGAATTAGACCTTCATGGTTGAATCGCTGCAAAGTAGTGGCTACTGAGGAAGAAGAAGAAGAAGAAGAAGAAGCGAATTGATTGGGAAGAAGAAACATAAGGAATGGACATTAAACCAATGGAAATCCATAATTTAGTTTGATCTGGTTGTGTCTTTGTGAGATGCAGAGAAGGTAAATGGATGGTATTTGAATGTGTGGTTCCCACCGTGAAGCATGGAGGAGGAGGTGTGATGGTGTCGAGGGCTTTGCTGGTCACGCTGTTGGAGATTTATTCAAAATTCAAGGCACACTGAACTAGCACTACCACAGCTTTCTGCAGTGACATGACCCATCTGGTTTGTGCTTAGTGGGACCATCAGTAGTTTTTTGACAGGACAATGATCCCAAACGCACTTCACAAGCTATGTAAAGGCTATTTGACCAAGGAGGAGAGTGCTACATGAGATGACCACTTGACCTAAACCCATTTGAGATGGTTTGGTCCACAGAGTGAAAGAAAAGCAGCCACAAAGTGCTCAGCATATATGGGAACTTGTTCAAGACTGTATGACAGACCATTCAAGGTGATGATCTCCTGAAGCTGGTTGAAAAAATGGTGTGCAAAGTTGTCATTGAAGCAAAAGGTGGCTACTTTGAAGAACCGAAAACTTTGTTTGCACTTTTTTTTACTTCCTATATTGCAATTCTATTTGTTAATTTTGATTTAAATCTTAATTATTAATCTACAATCTAGAAAATGATAAAAAAAAAAAAAACAGGACTGCACGGTGGCTCAGTGGTTAGCACTGTCACCTCACAGCTAGAAGATCACCAGTTTGCATCCTGGTTAGGGTGCCTGGGATCTTTCTGTGTGGAGTTTACATGTCCCCCCTGTGCAGCATGGGTTCTCACTGGGTACTCCAGCTTCCTCCCACAGTCCAAAAATCATGCTGAGGCTAATTGATTATTCTAAATTGTCCATAGGTGTGAATGTGAGTGTGCTTGGTTGTTTGTCTGTATGTGCCCTGTGATAGACTGGTGACCATTATAGATAATGGATGGATGAAAAACCACTGAATGAGAAGACAAGTCCCAACCTTTGATTGGGACTGTTGTTTTGTTCACTCTATTATTCACATATGTAATTTAATGCCAACTCACCCTGATGCCATTATCTATGGAGCCCCTAGCTTCAAACGCAAAGTAAACACTGTGGCCTCTGAGATAGAGGGCCGAAAGTTCACCAGGGCACTTGATGACAGCTCAAGTCAGAGGCCTGACTCTTGAGGGGTCACCAGTCTGTCTGCCAGGGGCCTGAGGCACAGAAGGAAGTAAGGTGAAGTGCTGAGAGTAAAGAATGTGACCGCTCACTCTCTGGATCCATACTTAGCCGCCTTGTATCTCCTTTATTTTAACATCCTATTCCATGTGGAACTATATTCATGTATGATCTCATTCATGTATTCATATATTAATCGTACTGGCCTGATTTACGAATGGATAAAATCAAACACAGGTCAATATATGTTTGCAGCACAAAGCCTTATATTTTATTCATCCTTCCTGGTGTCTTCCCCACCTCGTGCTCCACAAGCAGCCCTCTGCTCTGTGCGGCAGTGACAGCGTTAAAACAGCGCTCAGCTCAGTCTCCACCTTTTATGTAAATGCCAGTGTGAGTGAGTGGGACCCGAGGCGGAGAGAGCAGCTCAATGGGGAGAGTTGCCTTCACGGATCCGTGCGCTCACAAGGAGGAGGTGTGGGTCCCAGTGTTTGCATCTGCTCGGAGGAAACAAACCACACACACACACACACACACACACGGGCTCGTGTTCGGATGCGAGCGTGCAGTCATGTCACGAAGGCTGGACTGTGCGTCGAGAGAATAATCCGAGCAGGCGATAAGAGGACTGTGCGGGAATAAAGCCATGGGTGGCCAGATAACGAGAAATGCCTTTTACGGTAAGACACAAATATTGATGTGTGTTGTTTAGGCCTGCAGCTCCAGGTTTGCTTCTAAAGAGTGGTTTAATTCACAGCGACGATCACAGCTTTATTATAAGGCACCATATTGCCACTAGAGCCTATTCTTTGGTCACAGTGACGTCACTCCTGTAATTAGAATAGAGAGACGCGCAGCTGTGTTCACTTGTCTTAAGATTAACGCGGATGTTACCAGCTCCGTTTAATGAAAACACGCAGCCCGTGTTAAAGTGTTGGAAAGTGTTTGCATTGTGAACATGTGAGGTTACAGTGAAATAGTTGGAAGTTGCAGGGTTTCCCTCTGCTCCGTACTGTGGTTTCCCCTCATTAATAAAAAGAGACGGTGTGTGCAGCTGTGCTGGAGGAAATCGATACATGGATTTCCTATTGCAAGCGAAGCATCCATCTCTCATCATGAGCTGTGCTGCTAAGATAATATATTCCTTTTGTAGTTGGAAATTTCCAGTGTACAGCAGGAGAGAGGATAGCAGAGAAGAAAGCAGCAGTAAATAAATTGTAATAAGCAATACAACCAAGAGAACTATAAAAAAAATATTAACTAGAAGGAACATAAAAGTATTAACAATTTAAACAAGGCTAAAAAGTATTAACATTCAACAACACAACAATAGAAACGTAAGAAATATGGGAACACAGTAGACAAGACAGTTGAATTAAAGATGAGATTAAGTGAAATACTGTACAGTGAATTAAATATTGCACGGTGAATTAAATATTGTACACTGAAATATAATGCCGTACAAATTAAAAATTATGCACCGTGTAATGACATAATTTGGTGTGTGGTCAACTGGGAGCAGTGCTGGTTTGAAAGGTCTGTATTGCAAAATGCTAAGCAATTGGTAGGTTGATTTGGTTTTGAAGTAGAATAGAGTTTGATTTTTATATAGGAACAAATGGACCTCAGGGTTTGTTTGTGTGTGATCCAAGAGTCTTCAGCCTCTTCAGCCACTAAGTCTGTGTAGCAGACTTGAAGCTACTGAAGAGCTCCCAGGGACTTTGTGGCTTTACTGTCACTTAATAAGCAGTGTAAGTCAACAGTTCTGTGTAGGTTCATGGGCAAAATGTAGTCCTCCCTCCTCTTTCCCCTCTTTCTACCTCCCCACCATTGCACATTAATGCTGTCAGTAGCATGATTCTGGACTCTGTTTGTACAGAATTATTATTAGCATGTTATTGTGTTATATATAATGGGAGTTAAGTCCCTGATCCTACAGTCTCTTCTGGTTTTGACCACCTGATCGTTCTAATTAAAGCCCCAAGATTAATCCAATTAGTTAAAGAGGGACAGACTAAGACAGCAGGAAGAGGAGGCTATAGCTCCTCCTCTTTGGGATCAAGGTCGAACAACTCGCAAATACACATGGTGTGTGCCTTCAGATATCACCTGTGTTTGTTAATATGAAGTTTTTCAGTTTATATCAAACCTCTTCAGAAAGGCCAGAGAAGATGAGCTTCCTGTTATTTAAGCAGGAAACAACACCTGGTGTGTGTTTTACATAAGACCTATGAACTATTCCCATAGGTCCATTTTTCAGATACAAAACTGAATCCCATCAGGGCTCATGATTAGGCTGTTGGCATCTTTTCCTGGCTTGTGGATGAATGATATTTGCCCCCCTTATTTCTGAGAGTACTTGCTGACAAGACATACAGTGGGTAATCTACTTCTAAAGAGTATAAATATTATAAATAGATCACTTGTTTTCCTGTTTGATTGTATTCTAACGTCAATAAGGACTAAATTTAGACTCAAGCTGTTTCCTTACCCCACAGTTCTGATGGATTGGACTGTAGCAAAACCACCTTAGAAACAAAGGACAGCACCTCCATAGTTCCATGTTATAGTTTGGTGTTGGCTCGCTGTTATCAGACACTTGAATGGAATGGACTCATTTATTGATGAAATTAATGACATCAGCCATCTCCTGCTATTAAAAATCAAAATGTCCACTGTGAGAAAAGTATTTGCCTTATTGGCCGCTTAACCTGCTGGTGAACTTCCTCTTTGCTGATATATCCAGCACACTCTCATCTGTAGAGTTCTGTTCCCAGAGTCACATGACATTATTTTGCCATCAGCATAATTTTCATACAACTGTCCTATTCATTCTGGAGAATTGATACATCCTACATATCAATGCATTTATTGTTCATTGCTTGACTCAGTTGACACAGAATTATTTGGCTCATTTTAAGATGTAGCTGTTCTTTTGTGCAACATAATTTGCACTGCTAACAAGCTTTCTGTACTTCTACATTATTTTATTAATTATTACATTTTGTTAGAATAGATTATTTAACCTTCATAGTAACATTAAAAGTGTCTTGTCTGTTCAAAGTGTAAAATGAACATGAATCATAACAAGAAATTTCAGTTTGCTGTAAGATGCTGAATGACCTGATTATCAAACAAACAAAATTGACCTGATTTCTCCCTGTAGACTGATATGACTTAATGTGAAACATCTGTAGCAACAGCCAGTTATTCATAACTATGCCTAGTTATTCATACACAATGGGCTGCTGGCCGCCTTAATAGTCCAATTAGAATAAAATATTCTATAAAGCTGTCTGATAATAACTGCTGACATACATTTAGAAAGGATGTGTTTACAATAGAACGGGAAGAGTCTGTTGATATGAAGTACAAGCATTGTTATGGTGATCCATGGCCACTAATAGAAAGCTTTTGATTGCTTCTGCTGCTTCTTTCTGGAACTGAGAACAAAGAGCAAAATTTAAGAAACCAGAGTATTATATTTGAACCCTTCCAGTGATGTTGTTTTCCATTCTTGTGCTTTCGGGAAGTGCAGCTGGCAAAGAACTG
Source organism: Centropyge bicolor (assembly GCA_037975185.1). Taxonomy (NCBI): domain Eukaryota; kingdom Metazoa; phylum Chordata; class Actinopteri; family Pomacanthidae; genus Centropyge; species Centropyge bicolor. The sequence goes on from JBBMOC010000067.1 coordinate 918,907, forward strand.
AAACTTGAAATTATCCAGAAACATGTAGGTATGAGGAGGTGCGACTTACGGAGGAACAGATTATGCTTTCTAAAGTTGCACCTCTGCAGGCTGTTGTTCTCAGGTGTGAAGCACCAGAGCACATCCAAACAGTGTTTGCTGAGTTGGTTGCATAATTGAGTCTGCCGAGTGTGTGGGAGCTCCACTTCTGTGCTCCCGATTGACTGAAAGTGGGCCAGTGTCTGAGGCTGCACAGGCTGATTCGATGGAGCGTCTGGCTGCGTACAATGTGAATTGGATTCAGTATCCAAATGCAAAGAGGAGGCTGAGCTGGAGAAATGCCATATAATAAAGTTTCTTAACTTCCTCATATCAGATGAGCACTCAGTGGTATCATGGGATATGCCTCAGGTTACTGAATGCCAAATAAAGGCAATGGATAGTTAATAGAGCATACAACATTGTATATATTATATAAATATTTCCATTTTTTTCTTCTTCTATCTTTCTTTCGCTTTGCGTGCATGAGAGCAAGAGCTAGAAGGACAGCTTTAATCAGGCTTGGACAGTTGCTATGGAGTGACAGAAACATGTGTCTCAGGGTCAGGTGGCATTGTCAAAGAGTGTGTGTCACTGTCATCCCTATAATTCCTCCTACTTCTGACTTAAGACAGCATGTTCTGGGGCAACAGTCTGTCACCTACATCAACACATAGGGGGTAGATCCCCTTGTGCAACCCTAACCTTCCTAGTTGTCCAGCATGCATGCAAAGTGTGTGTGTGTGCGTGTGCGCGCCTCCAACCAGCCCTTTCATCCTCATGCTCATGACAGGTCACCTTCAAGGCAGCGCCCACATAATGACTTCTCGCCAATACTGAATAGCATCTTGCCTGCTTTCAGTCAATACATACTGCATATCATTACGCCTCTCCACCAGCCTGCTCTCCTTCACTGCCAAAGAAGCATCATTGGTTTACATTGTGATCCACTGTATGCGGCCTTGAGATATTATTGCTTATTGATTAGTGTTGTGTAATCCTGCTCGTGAGGAGAATGCGGTAACAGCATGAAGACTAGTGGGCCGTAGTGGATGACGTCAACCAGACTTCATCATCTTCGCCGTCTCACCTTTCACTGCCAGGTCATGGTGGTGTGAATTATTGATGGCAGAGTGTCTCTACAGTAGGTATGCCCAGGGCAGGAAACTAGAGACAGATAGTCCTTTGGACAGACTGCTAAGTTTCTATTGATCATGATCATATTTTGTGATATGTTTTATATATTATGCTTTATGTTCATGTCTGTGTTCTGCCTGTGACAAATTTCCCCTTGGAGACAATAAAGTTACTGGAGATGAGTCCAAAGCATTGCACTTGGGCTGAAAGGATTAATAAACAGAAAATTGAAAAACAATCCATTACTCTTAAATTCCAGGGCTGGAATGAACAATTGCCTTCATTACTGATAATCTGCCATCACCCTTTCCCAGTCATTTGTCCAGTCAGCTTTTCAAATGTGAGGTTTTATATCAGTGTAAGCTAAATAAATTTTGGTTTTGTGCCTTTGGTTAGTTAAATCAAACAATTTGAAGACATCTCCTTGGGAAACTCAGGCAAATTATGATTGACATTTTTTCACAATCCTTTCACTGAGCTTTTTATGGATTAAATGATTGATCAATCAGAAATTAATTTTTGATTAATTGAATCATTTTTAGTTTTACCTCCGCATTACACTACTAATGCCCTACTTCTAATGTTAGCCTAGTTCCTGTTGGTGTTGATTTGGGCCTCTGAATCACCACTAACAACCATTTGTCTAGTGAGTCACTTAGATCTGATATGCTCATTAACCACACAGGCAATCAGATCTTTGTACGCATTAATAGGAATGGGAAGATTATCTTCCTACATAGGTATAAATGATGACAAGTGTGCAACGAAACAGCAGCATACATTGTACTTTTCATCCACATGTTATGTTTGTTGTTGTGGAAAAACTTGTGGAAAATGTAGTGCCTAAGCAAAGGGCTGTCTGACAGCAAGGTAAAGAACTAAAAATATTCCAAATAGAGAGCACACTATTGCTTATTGATATATTGGCATCTACAGGCTTACAAACATTTTGCTATTGTCCCAGTCCACAGCTGTACATTGCTTTGCTTCCCTGCCAGTACTACTCCCTGCTTCTTTAAACTAGGGACGTGCTGACCACCAACCTATAGGTTATACACTGACTATAGAGAAGTACCTCATACTACCCTGCTTCAAAAATTCCATGTAAATCTTTTAACTGCTCCAAACAAATGCTACCACAGCCTCATTAAATCAGTGGCACTCTGTATGTTACTTTGTAATTCAGGCACTTAGCCTGTCCTACATTGGAAAAGTTCAAATGTCAGGAAGTTGTATCTTAAAATGTATTCTCCTGGAATATCAGGAGAATGATAACATTTTTGCTTGAGCAGAAACCAACATTTAAATCCAATGTTTTACAGACTACACAAGCTACTGAAGTGGACTCTGCAACAGACCCAATGAACATCCCAGCAAAAGAGAAGAGCAAAGCTGGACACAGTCTGTAGAAATATTTGACTTGTATTTCATTTTGCTCTGGGCAAGCAGTTAATCATTCTGGGTAGAAAGTAGGCCTCTGTAAGATCATAAAATGTGTTTGAAAAAACAATCTGCTGCTGGACACCAGATTAAATTGGCAATGACAATGTCAGGATGAATGAATAAAAACAAAATGGCAGGTCAGTATAAATTTTTGGATATTATAATATAAACTATCCTTAGGCCAAAAAAGCTGCCAGTCAATAGCAGCTAATCTAGAGTAAATAGTTTTAATTTACAGGATCACATGATGCTGCTCGGACCGGTGTCATTATGGAAACCCCCCCACCATGCAGCATTACCATGGGCACGAGCCATCTATCAGTGCATCAACACCGAACCAATAGATTTGTCATGACGTTGCCTAGCAGCACGTCAAGCCCTTCGGTTACCACCAACATAATGAGTGATGAGTCTGTAATGAGCGTCCCCAGGTAGAATAGCAGCCACAGCTACAGTTACTATCACTGCCACAGTCATAGTCTCCCTGTCACTGAGTCACAACACAGCCTATTGGGTTTCAAACACCAGGCCTGTATCAGTATAGCATTTGTCACACTTGTATAAACCTGCATACGATGAACTTTGGAGATCAAGTAAGAGCAGGAAATGCAATACCCTGTGAACTACAGTGCACCATATACGAGCTGTGAGCTACAACTAGTGCATAGAGTATATAAAGCTGTCTTGCCTAAGCAGGTTTTTTTTTTTAAACAGTTAAGCCTAAATGATAATGTGTGTGATTAATGGTTGCTATTACTGCACGATTCATTTCACAGTTGGTGTTACATCAGGCAGAAATGCCATTTTGTCATGAGTCAGTGGGATTGAATACATCATCCAGACACTGCTATGTAAACATCATTAAGATGTTGTTTGTCATTGCCCTCCAGGCTTGTTGGCTGTGTTGTAAATGACACTGTCAAGAGACGTATGGAGAACAAAATCAAATTGAGAACTTGAGCAGGAAGAGCAACATTTTACACTGGTGACCTTTTGTAAAAGAGGAAACATGTGCTTCTGTCTTTCCCGAGCTGGTAATGACTGTAGTTATTCCAAGAGATAAAAATTTATTTTAGAGAATAAGCAGTCCACATGACACCATACTGCATGATTACGTACTGTATTCACAAATGGCTTTGTGTCTGTCTGTGTTTTCTCTTAAGTGTTAAGCTGGACTTTACATAGCAACAGGTACAAAGGATGGGTTAGTGCGCTATATATGGGTAGGAGCTACCTGGGCGTCATAAGCACTGCTGCTGTTGTGACTAGATGCTACAGACACATCACGTTTCCTAGGTGCTAAGATTAGACATAATGGTTATATGTGGTGGAGACCTGGGTCAAAGGTTCCTGAAAATACTAATGAAGGTTTCAATGCTAGGAGACACATGGACAGGGTTTGCTGCTTAGAACTATAGTGAGAGAGTCACAATAGAACACGATTCTTTTCACCAAATCATTACACTATGTTATTCACACATTTAAAAAAAAAATACAAAGCTGTAATTATTTGCAAATAATAGTCAAAGTAAATTCACATAATACAGCTTAACTGTTACCTTATGAGAACATTTAATTGGGCAAATAGCTTTGAAAGATGTTACCCGGAACCAGGAAGTCATTTGCCTTCCAAACACTGAGCAAATATTTGAGTAGCTTACTTGCACCTTTACGGTCGTATTTGGATGGGAAACCACTTAGCTGATGGCTGTTAGATAAGGAACACACACTGATGCACGCACAAGAATACACACAGCTCACCTCTCACTCATCACGACCAGCCAAACGACCTGGTGAGGGAACAGCTCACAGAGATATTCAGTGGCATATGACAGGTATTAGCAGCACAAGTGTGTGTATTGTGATGAGGGATCGGAGCTGCAGTGTATGTCTGTTGTTATTAGTGGGATAAAGACCTCCGCACTCGGGGCCAGAGGAATACAAGCTTTTCACTTTCCATTTGTCCATAAAAAGACATCCTTGACCTTTGGCAAAATAGCTCCTGTGAGGCTGTTAAGACTGCTTTTTCCCAGATAACAAATACATAAAGCTCTGTGCACAAACAGAGGTTTTTAAGTGGCAGCCTGTGATAGATGTTAACAAGAGCAATTTTCGAGCCTTTTGCATCAAGGGTTCGCGTCTCGGCTTCTGCAGACATGAGCTTACTCCAGGATTTGTGTCGCTGAGGTAATTGGAGGACTGAGACCGGCCATTAGGCTTCAGGCTGCTTTGGTCTATCTAATAACTTAAAACTACAACATGGGATTTAAGAGTAAACACTGAATCTTAAACAGTAGAAGTGCTGCGTGGAAAAAAATATTTTTTCCAACCACCCAGACTATTTTGCTAGACAATATAAAAAAAAATACAAAAGTTAACTCATTTTGCTGTTACATAGTTTTTTCAGATGGTGGCATGTTGCTACAAGGTACCTATGAGAAGGCAAAATGCAAACCAGGAAGTCAAGCTTTAAAGGTTATTAGTGTATACTCCTACAGTAGGACTTGGAAGGATATCATTACATTATATGACATCACATTTCTTTATTTGATGCTTTTGTCCAGGGCGACTGGACAAGCCAAACCAAATTTGCCTGAATCATACAAGTATATGAGGTGGCTGTAGCTCAGGAGGCAGAGTGGTTGTGCACCAATAGGAAGGTTGGTGGTTCAATTCCTAGACCCTGTAGTCTATGTGTCAAAGTGTCCTTGGGCAAGGCCCCTGATGGTTTTTCCATCGGCAAGTGAGTATACGTTGCTTTGGATAAAAGCATCTGCTAAATGAAATTGTAGAATTGTAGCTTCATCAAATATGCTAAACCACTAAAAAAGTTCTACATCTAGAAACATTGTTATCTTGCCGCAATAATTTTCTCCTCTGTCTCAGCATTTTTTAACTAAACATTGGGGTTGGCATAATGCTACGAGCTTCACACTACAAGGTGTTCAGCTTAGTGTATGCACTTGGAAGACAGTTTTAGACAGTCCCAGTTGATTAAAGTCACTAGAAGGCCCTAACTTTGTCCGGCTGCTGTTTGGTGATGCTGAGCTAGTGTACAGTTGGTGTATTGAACCCTTTTCCTGAAAACACCTCCCTGCTACTGGAAGTGGTGAGAGTGAAATATTAAGGCTACTTTTACTCTAAGTGTAATAGGATCAAACATAGAAACCCCACTCTTCTCTTTCCCTATATGTTAACTTGGACAGCAGGAAGGGTCAAAATGTCACAAAGCATGTAAAGACACTTAAATCCCATCTAATCCAGTGTAGCTGCTCAGCAGTTGACCCATTTGTTACAGGGTATGAGTCCGTGTATCCCTGCATTGACCTGCAAATACAAATACCTGCAAAGCTGTTGAGTCTTTAAGGATGTGTGGTAAAAGAGAGGTTTTAAAGTGTGAACGATAGAAATAAATTAAGCTGTTAGTCTTGCTCTGTAAACTGATGTTGTCTCTGTTTGAATGGACTCTCACTCAAGCTGAGTTTTAAAAAGCTCAAATTTAAGTCTATAAATATCATTTTGTTGTGTCCGAGTAAACAAAAGGCATCTGTTGTCTCCTCGCTGATAGCCGCAGAGTGAAAGAGTGCACTGATCGAGACCTTTAGATACAAGGGGTTGCTAAGGAACATGAATTCACACATAGCCCGTTTCTCTCTGCAGCAGCTGCGTCTCTTCAGAGCCTGGTAATGCATTCAGCTCAATCTGCCCTGGACCATGTGCGCCACATTCAACAAACGCTCTCCTGTGGCTCCGCCTAAGACAAAAGGCCTCAATGATGCTATTAGGTCCGGGCCAGATTGAACTGTAGACACGCTTACAGGGTGAAAAGCTGAAAAGGTCATTACTTGATAAACGCAGAGGAGAGGGAGACACAGACGAGAGGGGGACAAAGAAAGAGGGAGAACACAAAGTGGGCTGTTTTTTAAGACTAACTGTGGGTCTTATCAGGACTCTGCAGGACATCTGCTGCTGCCACTGTCTTAGCTTTCATCTGTTTGCTTGTCAAACAATCCTCTGTGAATATGACAGTGGGCACAGATTGAGTCCGAAGCTCAATAAAAGTAATATTTTAAAGAACTGGGAATAACTAAATGATAATTTCACTTTGACATCTTCAATTATAGCCATTTATTTTTGTGAGCGAGCACCTGCCATAAGGTGGAAGGAAACTTCACTGCTCTCTCAAACACTGACTGAGAAGAAGAGACATATCTTTTCATTTTTCCATGTTGTTGGTTGGTCTTATTAAGACTGAGTCACAATAAGCTTTAATGGCCAAGTATGTGTACACAAAGAATCTGACTCTCAGTGTACTTACACAGGAATAGACGTAAGAACAAGGACAACAAAGCTGAACAAATAAAGGTTAAGAATGGACTTTTATGTACACACACCTATATGAAAAAGGTGACCAAACATTTGGTGTTGAAGTGTGTCCAGCGTTGCTGACGACAGTTTGATTGGACAGAAACATCATCTAACTGTTACATCAGGGTAAATATCAAGTTCTGCTGATGTTTATGCTGATGTATCAATGTCTTGGATTTTAACAGATGGGATTTTTTTTTTTCTAGCCAGTAAATCACAGAGCGAGAAATCAATCAAAGAAGAGACAGACATACCAATTTCTCCACTGACAGTAGCTTGAACAGCCCATAATGCAACACAGCTGGGAGACCTGCAGAGTTTTGTGTCAGGAATGGGACTCCATCTCTGAAGCTGCAATCACAGTTGTGAGCGTGATTGCTTTGTGGGCCTGCAAGTAAAACTCTGCTGGATAGAAAATGTCCAGGTGAGATCTTTGAGGGAAAAGTGGATCTCTAACTGACGCAGGCCGGACAAGCTGAGAGACGTGGACACAATAAAAAGATGAATTAAACCACTTCACCACAAAATGCTGGAATGTTCAAACATGACTGAAACTTCTGGAAATCATTTAACATCCCAGAATGATTAAATATAACATATTGAACTATGAGTATCAGATGATGGATTTTTTTTAGGATTCTTTGTTGTTCAGCTGCAGAATACTAATTCAACTATTTTAATCTGGCAGTTACCAGCTCTGGAAAAATCTGTGAAATTGCTCCAGTATATGTTGTTTCTAGTAGCTGTTCAAGTGCTGTGGTCAGAGTGGCTGAAGGGGTACCTCAGCCACTCTCGCCCAGACTCCATTCAGACACATTTACTGCTCATGCATCTAATTATCAAGTCTTCTTGGCTCTTGGCAAGCAGCCATAGAACACATGACAGAGTGTGATATGTGATATTTAGTCATGTTGGTAACTTGTGATGGAATTATTTGGTCTACTGTTTTTTTCACACAATAATCATTATCTTAATTTCGATTTGACCAAACACATGACCATGTCATTAACATGCACTGTCATACTGTATGTTGAAACTGCATTATATTGCCAGTCAATACACAGCTTTTGCTGGACAGATGATGCTCAGCAGTGGTTACATTCAACGTGGACCATCTTATGTGGGAACAGTTCAGTATGTGAATAACTGAGGAGCACAATTTCTTTCTTGCACATGTCTTGCAATGTCGACCTACATGGAGATTTGCTTTTGACCCTGCAGGGCCCAATGTGATTATGGCTGATTAGCTTATTACTCCGCTGCGCACAAATATTCAACAAAGCACCCATGCACAAGAAGTCAGAAATCTTTGATTATGTGGTAATATCTGATGTTATTTTCTGTGATGCAAAACATTTCATCAGCTTTGAAACAAAAACATCAGACACTAATTATGGTGACTAAATCCGACCTCCTGCTCCTAATTAGGACATTTTTCTTTCGCAGTGGAGCTCATCTCTCTCTCTCTGTGCTTTGTCTCCGTCTGCCTCAGACTCCCTTGGTGGCCCGTTCCCATCCACGTCACACCGATGTCACCACAAACCCAAGAGGTGTCTGCCTATCCAGTGTGGCACCATTGGTGGGCCCCTTCCCATCAGCCCACTTCTGTTCCATCCAAATGCCAAGGGATCCCAAATCGTCATGGACCTCGCCCAGAAGACAGTCAAGAGACAGGCTAGTTTCTGCAACGCCATCACCTTCTGCAACAGGCCCATAGCGCTGTATGAGCAAGTCCGCCTCAAGGTATTTCATGTCAGAGCGGAGCACTTGAGCTCCTAAAAGTCTGGGGGGCTTTTAAACTGTCAAATTATTGTACTGTTTTTATCTTAGGTTTACACCCAAAATGTGGAGTGCCTTGATGAAGACTCAACTACGCTGTATGAATCTGAATGAAAACCATGTGAAGTCAAATATGATGTAGAAGCTGAAAGACTGGTGTGATTTACAGCCTTGTGTCAAATGGCAGTGTCAATCTATTCATATCAGATTTCTGGGAGAAAATCAAATATTTTCAAAATGATACCAACCAAACCTCATTTATCTTTTCTCCCAGATTACTAAAAAGCAGTGCTGCTGGAGCGGGGCTCTGCGTCTGGGCTTCACCTCCAAAGACCCCTCCAGGATAAACCCAGACAACCTGCCCAAGTATGCCTGCCCCGACCTGGTGTCCCAGAGCGGCTTCTGGGCCAAGGCCCTGCCCGAGGAGTTTGCCAACGAGGGCAACATTATCGCCTTTTGGGTTGACAAGAAGGGTAGAGTCTTCTACCGCATTAACGAGTCCAGTCCCATGCTGTTCTTCAGCGGAGTCCGCACAGCTGAGCCCCTCTGGGCCCTCATTGATGTTTACGGTCTGACCCGCGGAGTGCAGCTGCTAGGTAAGATGGTTGAAGGAGCATAAGATGCACAGCTGAATTGCTAACCAGGCGAAGCAGGCAACTGCCCGGCGAACTCAGACCCTTAGGGGCCCTAATTTCATTAACAGATTAATATAAATGAATAGCATATAACATGGTATATCAACGTATATAAGGTTATGTGATGTGTGAGGAGCAGTTAGGCAAGTCACTGCTCCGGCCAAGAAATGGCACAGCACATAACACTCCATAAAACCACAGACCCCATTTTCACACCGTCAGTTACACTGCACTAAAGGCTGCTGGTTTAGCAAGCTGACACGAGAGTAGTATTGAGCTTTTCATCCAAATCTCGGCAACAAAGAGAATAGCACAAAATGTCAAAACATTTCATTCAGGCAGCTCCTCCATTTGCAGCTAATCTTAAATGATGATTCTGGTTTATTTCAACTGGGTATGTTTCCCATAAATGTGGCTGTTCTGGCTAAATGAGTGGCCCTAACTTTGCACTCGCCACCACCATTGGAGAGATTCATGGAAATGAGGACTCACACAAAACATCACATTTTTCGGAGAAAGCTCTGCCCACCGCTTTCCTAAAGAAATCAATGAAATATGATGCCCATTGTAGGCATCTACTTCCTGTCGCACTCCGAGACAAGATTCAGATTCAAGTGTTTGTTTGGAAAGTTTTATGTTTATTGTTCTAAGCAACAAAGTTTTCAGCCAGCTTGAACCAGTTGTTTTGCATGAGCCCATAAATTCTTCAAAGTTAGCACAATTTATAGAGTCACAATAGCCACATTAATGGGAAATACACCAGGCTGAAATTAACCAAGATTATCCCCAAAAGCTGCCTATCCCCTAAATTGAACGGGGGGGGGCTCAACTTCTAGTGTGTTAATCCTGTCCCAATACTGTTTTGTGAGTTATATGAATACATTATACTTAAAGACAATCATTCTCAAAAGTCTTCATTTATCTGCAGTTTCACTTATTTTGGCACAAGCTTTTTGATTCTTGTCATATTGGTCATTCCTGTTTTTTCTTTAACAGGGCTTTTGAAAGCCATGAGACGTTTAGGTATTTTTAGATTACCTCAGTTTTTAGTGCTTGTACTGTCCACATCTCTACAGACAACAAGCTGGTTTTTCTTGTGTCTTCATGTTTACATGTACGCATGTCCTTTCTGGAGGTTACCATTCCTGTCTCTGTGTACAGTAAAGCCTCCCATGAAGCAATGGAATATCAATGAACAAAGGCTGTCTATATCTGACCGATATTTGGCCCCTGTGTTTACACAAAAGCAGCGAGGGGGGTGGGGGGGAGCCATGCTGCTGTGCATTATCAAGGTATGTTAGGTAGCTTAACATACATATCACAAAGACATAACACAGGCTAGTATGGCCCAGGCTTTGATGTGAGAGAATGTATACCGCATTTCTTTTCCTTAGAGAGCCAGTGCTGTCATCCTTTCTGCTGCTGTAAAAATAGACCAGGGGTCACATGTCCCATAGATAGCACATTTGATTGTAAATGTGCACTGTGTTGATTGACACCGGTGTCTCCAGGCTGGTGGGGGTGAATGTGCAGTGTCTTCAGAATGACAGAACCCGTAGCCTTTGTTCCCCTCTCTGTCTCTCTTTCACTTGATGACCAGCTGCACTTTTTGTTCATAACTCAAAGTCCTGTTGCCATATTCAACATAGTCTGTCCTCATAAATTAGTTTGCAAATGAAACCTTATCAGATAAAAGGGACAGGGAGAAAATGGTTAAAATATCATATAGCAGAGGCCCACTCTGAGATTTTGCACCCCTGGGTTTTTTTTTTTTTGTCTTGTTCTGACAGACATCTGACCTCTCTGAAACACTGCTCCAAGCCTTAATTCAATCAAAACCCAGGCTTCTCCTTAGCCCTACTCAAGTCATTTCCACTGTCTTTTTACAGTCAGGCCTGATGCAGTTTTCTCCTTAGGTTCCTCAGATGGCTGGCTGACTGACATATGCCCCCACAAACAGGGCCTGTTCAAGGGGTGGAATGCTGCCCATAGGTTGAGATAGAAATGCATAATCTAGACTAGACACAGCACTTTATGACACCGAATGGTCAATTTTGTGAGCACTGTGCGTCGTGTTTCTGTGCGTAACGCTCCATGAACCTTCCCCTAACCTCAGATCAGCCATTGGGATTTTACATCTGAGGCCTTTTCCTTGCTTTCACTTATTTTTTCTGGCATTTGAGGAGCTGCTCTTCTTTCAGCTTTCGATTCTCAATTAAACCTGCAGCTTGGGAGACAACAGATAAATAGCTTTAAAAAAAAAAAAAAAGTCTTTTTTGAGTCCCATACGTAAATAGGCATCTTTAAAAACACATTTTGTTTTAGCTATTGTTGAGAGATGTTTTGTTGAGACATTTTATCTTTAAGCCCCTTTTTACTTCTAATTTAGATCCTTTCACATTCTCACTCGAAGCCTACACCTCTGTTCTTTGCTGCTGTGATGACCACATTTCCCCCGTAGAATCAATGACATTTATATTCTCTCCATTTCAGCATTTTTCAGCAGCAAGTGAGATTATTCATTGTGCCCCCTTGGAAATACTATAATCCTCGCTACATAAAGATTGAATTAAAATTCTATGGTGGATTAAGTTTCTCACTCAAAGACATTTTGTACAGCTTGGCGCATGTAGCTCTTTCATAATGTAAATTAGCTGGGGATTCTGGTAGTGTCTCTAGTATCTTCATTCAGCAGGGAGAGTGCTGCACACAAACACTGGCACACACAAACATGCACAGTCCTTCAAAAGCAGTTTCCACAGCCTATTTAAATCAGCCATTCTACCTGTCTTCATAGCATTTGCACCTAGGAATGATCACATGGCAGCAATTTGGCTATTCACACCCATCCCGCAGGTCCAAGAGAACAGGGTTTGAGTATTGTGTGAAAACCAAAGTCAACACTTTTTTTTGTCTTACATGAATTGTTATTTTCAGTTTTCAGTCACAGCTTAATCAGACTTAGGTAACAAAATGATGTGGTTAGATTTAGGAAACCAAAACTAGTCGGCTAGGTTTAGGCAACGATCATGGTTTTGGTTTTGGCTCTGAACACCTGGGTGATAATAGCATCTAAATAAAGGTTTCTTTAATAGCTACTGGTTTTTTGCTATACTCGCTGTCAGGTTTTTTCATGAACATGCTGGGTGCTTTGCATGATGACTCATGACTCCTGATCAGACAAATGGAAGGCAGGTCTTTGTCACAAGAGCTCACAGGTAGTTTTTCCACCACTTAGTGTTTCCACCTCCTGCTTTTACAACCCACAGAAAAATTCATTTTATCGCTTCTGTTCTTTACTAAAGACCAAATTAATGTGGAGCTTACTACAACCTATAGAAAAAAATGTAGCTTCTGAAAGAGCGATTTAAGAATGACTTTGACTGACTCAACTAAAAGCAGACAGCATGACTTGGTTGTTTTAATCCTCATAATAAGTATATGGGACCAACTTTAAAAAGCCTAGAACTCAATTCACATATTTCCTGCCACTCAGAGACAGCAGGAACCAGCTGAAACAGAATTTGACATATTATAACCATTTAGGTTGATACAGTGAATTTTGCAAACAGTTCCTTAGTTACACTTTCAGCAGATGAGCAACATTCTGAGCAATTGGATTTACATCCACCTGATGGATGTAAATTTCACTCTCTTTGAGGTTCTGTTTTGGTCTCCACCAATCTTGAGAAAAATACCAGTCTTTCCACTAAATGCTCCACTGTGTTTTAATTGTGTGAATTAAATTTCAATTACTATTAGTAATATTCCTAAAGAACCATTAGTTAGTTTATTTCCACATTCAGCAGATAAGGAGCAATATCAGCATTTGGACTCACATTTCCACATGTCCTCGTGATGAATTTAATTTTTTTGTTTGTTTTTGGACTCCACAAGCCCCTTAAAAATGACCTGCCTCTTTAGTTGCTAACTTTGCCTGTCTGCTGTTAGGTGCTGGATTGATAGAGTACAGTGGGAAAAACAAGACATTTGTGCGTGAGAAAACCAAAACAATGATCAATCAAATCAAAGTGAAATACACTAACATGCTCCTTAGAGCAAGGGGAAACTGTAGAGTAGGTGATAATTCTCTGTCGGTTTGTCTCTGAGCAACACATTTTCCATTACACATAGTCGTTTGACCCATTTCTAGTAGAAAAATACAGACGAGAGCAGCTTTAAACATTGGGGTTTGTAAATATTTTGCATTCACATATTGTACAAGTAGTCATGTGATCCATTGTTAGTAAACAAATATTGATTATAGCCACATAAAATTCCTCCCCACATGGTCAGAGCTAAGTCATGCATGTGCCTTTGTCTCTCGAGCTGGATCATCTGTTCTGCATCCCGAGGCTGTCCTGAGGTCAGCTCAGCAGTAGAAGCAGGAAGGATGACCTCAGGCAACATTTGGAACATCTTTGATGTAGAACGATTGAAAGAGTATCAAGTGATAATCCGCCCCACAGGAATCACCATGGGAATGTATCATGCATGACAGGAACAATGGGGGCAGGGCTGATTTAGTGTTTTTACACCTCAATGAGCATGATCGCAGTAATTTAAGATTTTCCACTCCAAACTACTAATGAAGCTGAGAAGCAGAAAAAATGATGAAACATTCTCAAAGACACCATAAACAAATGCATTAAGTATATTTGAAGGCATTCTTATTTTTCTGCTACAGAGGAAAGGTGTCACATGCAGTGGTGTGCTTGCTTGCCGCCTGAGGTTGCAGGTTATTGGCTGCACCTGGCCTTGAACTCTGCAAATACAATATTGCTGAGGTTTGGCAGGATAATCTTTGGGGCAGACTGAAGCTGTCCCCATGGGCTTGAAATCCAACAAGCTAGAAAAGGTTGTTTAATATATACCCACGTCCCGGTTCCTAAGGTTAGCTGTCACTCTCATATGTACACACACACAGGCACACAACAGAACTTTACTCAACATCGGGAAGGAGGCTGAGTAACTGAGCAATTCCAGCTGTTGTGAAGCCAGCAGGACTCAGATTGTATGAGTCAGTCACTGTGGAGCTTTAATCAAGAAGGGCCCTCTGCGGGACTTCCCTGAAGGACAAGAGAATAAAGTCTGATTGCAAAGCCTTGAGGCTGCTAACACCTCTCAACCAGGCTGACTCAGAGAAGGAGTTGGCCAATCTAGCTGTCACCACAAAGAAGCAGAGCAGTTAATTTAGTTCATACAAAACACAGTGTCCTGGAAGAGAGGCTATCTCTGTATTTCAGCAAGAAACCTGCATTTACACCCTGTGGGGGAAACACTAAAGAGCTCTTGACATCTACTTTGTTATGAGAGATTGTCCTCAGGTGATGGTTTGAATTACACGGTAGCGCTTGATCGTGGAAAAAGGTCCCATTGCGCCATCATGAAGCAACAGCATTTGCTGTCACTCCAGATGATTGGCAGAGCAGCTGTGGAAATGGGTGACAATTTTGAAAATGGCCATTTTTATCAAATCAACCAGGAATTATGATGCGGGTGTCTTGAAAGCATAATCTGGCAGTCAGCTGTGGCATATTTCTGTATATCTGTATGATACCACAATCTGCTTCTCTGTTTTATGTAACCTCTCACTGTGTGTTTTGCTGGACAAATCACCATTGATTGTCGAAATGGGCCATTGTGAAAAGATGACAGATGTGGGCTAAGTGAAAGAACAACTAATCCTGGAAACTGAAGTGCTTCAGTGAGAGTAAAACAATGTGTGAAGGTTTGATGGATGAAGGTGCAGCAGGCCCTGCTCTTTGTTTACGTCTTTCACAAGACATGTCAGAAGAGTGAGCTTATCTCTGACAGCGCGTCGGCTCATGAGGCAGGGTCGTCCTGTTTGAACCTTTCACAACATGTCAGTGTTGGTGAGGCTAAAGTGAAGGATTCCATCTCTGATAGAAATGGCATCCCTCGTGTGCTCTCCTGTAGCTTTCCAGCTGGTTTCGTTGAACAGCGGCTTCTGCACCTACATGTGTGTAGAGGTTTTCCTTCACTGATTTCACAGGGCTGGAAAATGATGACAAAGTACTGTTTTTCTAGGTGTCAAAATAGAATGCAGGCATTGTCCGTAAGTCTCTTTCACTTTAACAAGTATGGAATGCAGGTAAAGGTAGGCAATTTCAAATACTGTTATATACATACATGGACTTTCTTGGAATAAAATATTACAACATTCCCTTTACAAACCCTGTCAGACCAAATTATTATGTGTGACTAGCAACTCAGTCAGAACTTGAGGTAGAGCATTATTGTGTAAAGGTATTAATGACATATGACATTTGGATTAAACCAGCTGGTGTGGCGTTTGCTCATGTGTAAATGTGAAGTTACCCTTAGTCTGTTGGTGTGACGGAAGATAGAAGTGGGTTGAGAGAACAGGAGGGTGAGAATAAAGAGAAGTGGATTAGCTCATCCTTCATCCTTCACCAGTGGTATAATTTGGTTTGCTTTTCCTTCCCAAGTCAGGTGGAAATGTTTTCTTTAGCCCACAGCTACACACAGGCTAATTACCACGAAAAACATGTTGAATATCTAATGACAATGGGTAGAACTTAGCAAGGGATTAGATAAGACACATTTTAAACCCAACCCTAATTATGAAAGTGAAAAATTGTTCAGAGGATCAAACACTTCAACAGTTGTATCATTGTATCAAAAAAAGGAGGTCTTCATTTTTCACAGAGTACACTATAAAGAAGATTTTGAAAATGAAATAAGCCAGAACTTCTGTTTTTGCACTTTTGGTCACTGACTGTACTTTGGCTCTCTGTGTACTATAATCTGGCTCCAATCCCAGGACTCCACTAACATGAAGTCATCTGGAAGGACAGAAGTCTGTTCGGAACATTTGTTGTGTTGTCCAGCCCAGAGAGAGAGAGAGAGAGAGAGAGAGAGAGACGGACCAAGGTTCCCATACTTTTGGGAGAAACCGATTACTTTCAGTGAAACGATGATTTGATTATCGTGCACATTTGACTGGCACTGGTGTTTGACTTGGCAGGACTCAGCCTCCTAGTTAATAGCAGCACTTACAAATCCTGATGCTTCACACAAACCTTCCAACAAAAATACACAAAATATAAAAGCTGGTGTAAATCTGACTTTTTTGTACTCATTTAGGAAATGCAGTGGGTTTAGAGTTTTAAAGACCTCTAGAAATCGAGCAAAGCAAATTTACCAATGTTGTGTTTGTTGGCTTAAGTGTGCTGCATGTAATTTATGATGGTTGTTGGTGAGAGAGCTCAAAAGGCCAAGAAGAATAAACTGGATTTGTATGATTTGGCATTTAGCAGCAGTTTTAAATTACTGTACCTTGGCTAGAAACTCCAACACACTAATTTTCTTTTCAAAAAGACAGATCAGACGACATTAGTAAAATAATTACGTTTTGAACTTTATCAGTGGTAAGAAATTCAACAGATAACTTTTAATGGGGGTAAACTGAAGGCAACTTAAGATTTATGTGGAGTTTCCTGTTTTTCCTCAGCTCTGTGTGCATTCTCTGTGCTCAAAGTAACTTATTTTACTCAAAACTCAAAGCATGATATTTAGTTTAAGTTTAAGTTCCTCTGAAACACCAAACTGCTAAATACCACTTGCCTTCTGAAGCAGCAGCTTTATGATCAAGATTCATGAATGTGTCCTTTATGCCACAGTACAACCAAGTGAATGACAATATAAGACAGAGATCCGACAATTTCCATCCTGAGCAAGAGCTTGGTGGCTTGGAACAGAACAAGGCTCTAGATGGGTGGCCATCGGCCTCGACCCATCCAGTTGAGCTGAAGAAGAAGGAGACAAACAAGAAACTCTGAGGTTAGCTAACTTATTTGGAAAAGAAATCTGAACATTAAAATCAAAACCTATACTATCTATTGTAAACAACAGATGGCAATGGGATGGTGTTGCAAAAAGGCTGGGTTAACTTGTTTTGAAAAAGATCATCACGCGATGGCTTGAGTTTGAAAGAAACTGAATCACTTTTATTTACAGGAAACAGTGAAAAAACAAAAACTTGGACGTCCACAGCAAAAAGGAAAAACCAAAAAGATATCAATATCACTATATCACTCAAATGTCTATTTTGTTACCTGTCTAGCCCTCAGCCACCCTCCAACTGATTCTCTCTCTCGTGCTCCTTGGTGGTCAGAGGCTTATAACTGTTGAGCCCCTCCC
This sequence comes from Centropyge bicolor, assembly GCA_037975185.1. NCBI lineage: Eukaryota > Metazoa > Chordata > Actinopteri > Pomacanthidae > Centropyge > Centropyge bicolor. The sequence goes on from JBBMOC010000067.1 coordinate 936,474, forward strand.
TCTGGACCAACCAACAGCTAATTATGTCAATCATCTGCCATTTTAGACAATTCGACTTCTTTTCAACATTCCTAGACTGAACCAGTATTCTCCATTATACGACTCACCACTTCAAATGTCAAACATCAAATCAAAACTTAATAAACCCCAACATTTTACAGATAAAAGAACACCCACCCCCCGACCTACTTAAACAACAGACAGCACTCTGCAGCAGTTCTGTTTCACACCCTGATGCTGTGGAGGAGAACAACATTTTAGGAACTTTAGGAATTATACACGCCCACTCCTTGCTTCACCTTGGACTTCTTGATGATTACAGACATTCCTGTTATGCTCACTTATATTAAAGCCGCAATGATTAGTCGATTAATAAATTATTTTAATTAATTAACTATTATACTGCTGTAATCAATGAATCATTTCAGTCGTTTATCAAGTGAAAATGCCAAACATAATCTTATTAGATGTGACTATTTCAGATAGTAAAACAAAATAAGCAAATTCAAGACACTGCAGTGACCTCTGAGAAAGTCTGAATTCCAATTTTTCCCTATTTTTTACCATTTAATGAACAATTAATTGAGAAAGTAATCAACAGATTAATTTATAGTAAACGATAATGATGTTTTAAAGTATGTGTATTGGGCTTGCACAATAAGCTATAAACCCAACATTGAAATATTCTAACCCTATAATTTTGATATGGCAAAAACCAAAAAAATGACGTGAAAGATGCTCCTCGAGCCAAGGGGAGCAGAATTGTGTGATAATTCTGTGTTTTCACCACTAAGTGACAACTTTCACATTACACATTTCACTTGTTCCATTGTTAATATTTAACTATAAATTGTGCAGCCTTAAGAGTTGAGCCAGTTTTCTATAAATATGAGTGATAGCAAAGGAGTGGATTGGCATGTGTTCAGACTGTCAGTCTTCTCCCAGTAATAAATAATTAGCCTACTATCAGCCTTCCTCCATGCTTGAGCACAGGAATAAAACAGGGGGGCTTTAATATAAGAACCTTGTGATGGAGGTTATTAACGCTGAGGTCCTGGCATGCTGATTGGCAGAGAAGGGGTGGCACATGCTGAATTCTGCCAATGACCTAAGGGACAGGGCTTTTGTGACTTAGCAGGCATTTTGCCTGGCTCTTTGTTATGGCCATGTGTCGCCCTGGGAGCCTGCTGCTCTTTCCAAAAGCCCTGGGTTCAAAGCTGCCCAGCCCGACCACGGAGCAGGGATTGGACCAACGCCAATAAAGAACATCCCAAACATCTCCCACAAAGACCCCTCTGACTCCATCTCTCTCTTCAACTACCCCCACCCCTCTTCCTCCTAGCTGTTTTCTATCTCTGTCTTTCACTCGCTTGGCCGATCAGTTTGCGTTTCTTAATCCCCGGCTCGGTCACTGAGCTGTATGCTGCCTCTTTCTCCCTCAAAGACCCCATGTTGTCTCCCTGACTCTGTGCTTTATCTGTTCCTAGCAAAATCTCCCTGGATATCCATCTCTACCTTCTGCCTTCATAGCTGATCGCAACAGTTCTCTCCTCTTTGGTCTCCTCTTCCCTCTTCTCCATGTCCAATGAGCAATGGAGGACATGCCAGTGGCACAAAGTCTTGAATTGTGTTCTGGCCCTGTATTTCCCGTTGGCTCTATCTGTCCTATGTGCATGATCAAGTAAGCTTTCTTAATACTTTCACGAAGTGTGGACTGACAGTTCTGTCAGGTGGTTTTTGGGAGGAATGGCGTTCTCAGAGACACAACCTCTATCTATCCGGCAGGGAGTAAGGACAGTCCTGCTGGATATTACGCTACTGTGGAGGAGATTCTGTTGGCTGTCAGTGAGCAGGCAGGACACAGGAAACTATGTTTCGCATCAAGAATCAACAAAGCAGTGGTTGTGTTCTTGAGAGATGAGCCTCATGTTCATCATTTCATAGAGAATGGCCTGTTTACCAGGCACATAAATTGCAGGTCTCCATGCTGTCAGTTCCCTCCACATGGATCACAATGTCCAGGGTTCTGCCGCTATACCTAACAGCTTGTCAGAGAATAAGATCCTTGGTTCGGTAAATTTGCAAGTGGATTAAAAACAGTGAGTTTGCCAGAGCCTTCTGCCAGAGCTTTGAGTGCTTTTGGCAGCAATGGAAAATTGCAAAAGCTGATTTTAGTTCTTCGAATCTGTGGTGAGAGGTTGGTAAGGCACAAATTCATGTTTTTTGTCAGCAGTACACCTCCCCTTCCACTGCTACGATCAAGGCAGCAGTTCAGTAACTTGAAGCCAACAGTAGGAATATTGAAGAGGTTTTGTATAAGCTTCTTTCGCATATAGTTCCTGCTAGTGATTGTCAGAGACAATTCAGAAAGGAGACGGAGAACTAGGAGTCATTTCCTTTGTCTGTGTCACATGAGCTTGGCCACTTGGCCCTACCTCTTTTGGAGACTAGTAGCAGGCAGTGACTCTGTTCACTCCAATTGGTAAAATGAACATGATTACAGTTTAGCCTTAGCCCCATAGTCCCCAAAGTAGATATTGAACCCACACATCTTCCAAACATTCTGATCATAAAATATCGTTTTTCAGACAAATCAGGAAAAAAATATTTTGTTCGAGACCTGTCTCTGTCTCAGCAACGCATTGCCTTTGACTTGGTTGTGTTTGTTGCCTATTGGAGAAGTTTTCAAGCAAATACCAGACAAAAACAACTATAAGGAGGTGGGCTTAATTGAACAGACTGTCCAAAAAGTCTGTTCCACCATATTTCATTGTAACTAGCTAAATAGCCAGCTAATTAATTAGCCTTGGTTTAGCCCTCAACAAGATGTCCAGCTGTGTGGTGTCTTGGTGCAGGGCAGCTGTGTTCTTGGTGTGTTTGTGGAGCTGCTTGTTGGTTGTAGTTTGCAGCTATGTCAACTATGTTTCTCTCGGATGTTCAGGAGTCTCCTGACGGAGACAGTGAAGGTTCATCTAAGCTAACAATGCTCTTTGGAGTGTCTGGTAGCCACAGTTTTTAAACCGGTATGCAGAAGTCAAAATGTAATGGTAGGCTTATATGTTGACATATAATGTTACACCTGCATTTCAGGAGGGATTGTGCAAAGTAGCATAACCAGTGCCAAATGGGCCAGTACCACAGGGTTAGCCAGGTAACAATGCAAAGTAGTATATATCCCAGCTCTTTAGCCATAGCTAGTTTGGTAGCTTTGAGCAAGCTGGGTGAGATTCGGCAACCAATCTTCATTCAGCCAAGATGGTGATGACGGAGCCACCCACAATGAGCTTGGCAATGGCTCTTCAGAAATCTATGGGTGGTGTCACAGAGACTGCGTCCATGTTGTATATGGTCCATACTTTTCACACTCCTGACTGCCGGCCTGTGAACCAGTCTCAGACAGGCTGGTTCGCAGGATGGCAGACTGAGAAAGAATATCACTTCTATCAGGCTGATCAAATGAGTGGTGGAGGAAGACTGCCCTGCCACAATCCTGGGGAGCATTTGCAGACCACAGTAGAGTTTACGAGTATGAGCACAGTTTCCTCTCTCTGTCTATCACCCCATCCTTGGGGGAGTGGCAGAGGGGGGGGTGTCAGCTGTTTCCCAACCTGGATGTTTCTGGCTGCAGGGAAAAAGTAATCTACCAAATCGTCGTTATGGTCTTTTCAGAAGAGGGGGAGATTGACGTGCCTAGTAATTCATTTTCAATGAGAGGAGAGCAGGCAGGTAAGGAGGCACAGGCAATCTGACAGGCCAAGTGACAAGTGGGCGCAATCATGCGAAACTGTCGCAGTGGTGCTCATCTCGCACACACACACTGCCGCCCTATGTCAGAGTTGAATTGTCTTGAACTTTTTTCCACGTCATCAGCAAGGCATATCAAGAGCTGATCTTTTGTGACTTCCGTTAAATATATAACCATTTTCTTTACACATATCAGGACATAAGCAGGAGGGCTTTTGCATGGCAGAGCATCCGCATGAGATTGGATGTACAGATACGGAGCACACCTGGATCCAGAGCTGGGAGAGAACTTTCTTTTTGTTCTCAGCTTGAGACCCTGGCACATTTATGTGTTTAGTGTCCTTGGCTGTCAGCATTGTTTGAGCTTTTAAAAAGGTGGTTTCCGGGCCTTGGGGAGGACTTTCATTTGTCTATTTTTCATCCAAAATACTGTGCTAAGAAGAACACTGTATGGACATTAGTGAACTTTATATCTTGTTCTGGATAGTTGGCCAGCTGGCTGACACACTGGGCTCAGAGTGTCGTCAGGGTGGAGTCCGTGTCAGTTCGGGAGGGACTGCTGAAGACTGAGGGTGGAACACATTTATTATCAGATGTTGGACAATATGCAGGCCTTCAGTCACATATGGGCTGGTGGGGGTTGCTCTGTGGGGTGGACAGAGGAGTTGACTGTAAACTTCTGAAACCATTTCTGTTTCTGCCCTGATGATGTGACAGTGATCTGGTTTCTCCTTGCAATGTTTCATAAAGGGACTTTCAAAACCAAACCCCTCCACTCCCCTCTTCTCTCACATTTCCCCTTCCCTCCTCTACTCTCCCGTCTCCTCCTCTCTCCTCTCTCTTGTCTCCTCTCACTTTCAGATCACTCTGAAGATTTCTCTTTTCATGTTTTTCTTCCTAGTTCCACCTCCCTCTTCACCTTTGCCGACATCAGATGAAACCTTCCAGAGACTATGGATAAAGATAAGCCCTGTGAGATAGATTGTGTGCGTGAGACAGAGTAAATCCCCACCCAACCCCCCCATCCGGCTCTGAAACTGGCTCAAACCCCTGGCACGTTCCGTCTGCTCAGGCTAGCAAAGCCACTAAGCCAGCCTCTGCCTCTATCCACCTCCCCATGCACAGTATTAGCTAACCTGCTTTGCAGCTATTCCCTAATCAAAAACATTTACAGCCCGTGAGCCAATGCCTGTGCGGGCCGAAATAGACACGCTGCCATTCTCCCTCCCGCCACCCTTGTCCATGTACTTACGATGGATTAGTCCAACAGGTGCTTAATTATTCTAATCAAAATACTCCCCAAGGAGGAACTGGGGGGAAAAAGGCGAACCAAATGGGTTTCAATTTTTAAAAAGTCAAATGAAAGAGCTGACCATAACTCTCATGCATGAATTAATTAATAGTTCAACCCAACAGGTGCTACATTTGGTTTGAAATCCAATCAAAAATGAAGAATCAGATGATGCCCTCAACCCACCCCCCACCCCCCCTTTCTCCAATCCCTCCAGGCCCCCAGTGTCAGCAGCTGCATCTTCCATGGCCCTAGTACAATGTCTTCCTACGTGAGAGAGAACTGAACGAACACACACACTCACACACTGTGTTTAATGCTGCTTTCAAAGTGAAAAATTCTGGCGTTGGCCAATGGGAGAGAGCATCTGTGAGTGTGTGGTGGATTTGAAAGGGACCAATAGGACAAAGGGATTGTATCAGCTAAAAACCCAGGTGCACCATGATTAGCGGGCAGCAGCTGGTGAGGTCACAAACGGACAGGGATACAAACACGTTGAGGGCACAAACACACACGAGTTTTTTCAAATGCACGGTAAATGTTCTGCAGGCCTTTGATTCCTCTTTCTGTTCTCCGAGCTCACAACAAGCTTCAGGAGCACATGAAGCACAGCAGTGCCTCCGTCTCACCAGCCTTTGATGAATAAAGAAAGCAAAAAGAAGAATACATGGCACACAAGCCAATATGGGTTTGAAATGACTACCCTTTGAAAAGTGAGAGAGGAAGGGGAAAAGGGAGACGATATAAAAAGGAACATAAACCTTCGGAGAAGCTTTTTGAAAATAGCTGATAAAAGACTATATTTTTTAGAGGAATCAATTTACCGTGTGTATGAGTTTGTGTTCACACATTCTGCTTTTGAGTTAAGAGTTGGAGTGACACACACAGAGAGCAAGATGATTTGTGGCTCTTTGGAAGCACAGACTCCTTTCAACATAAATCCAGCATTGTCACAGGCAGCCATCCCTGCCTTCCTGTATTTACCTCTCCTCTCTGTTCTCCCTCCCATCTGCTGTTATCCCTCGAGACATGTCATCATCCTCTCTGCAGCTTCAGTCCTCCCGCATGTCCCGGAGGCCTCGCAACAAAATCTATCCCATCGTAATCCAATTTAGGATGGAGTGATGGGAAGCAGAGAAATGGCCAGCTCTAGAAGACACACATACACTATTTCGGTGATGTCATTCAAATCCCCTAATAACTCTGAGCGAGTGGGTCGCCATCGGCGGGGCATCACAATCGGTTTGTGGTTGAGCAATTAGCATGCCTGCTCCTGACTCCATGGCCAAAGGAGAGGCCTTCCCTAATCAGCAGAGAGTACGATTTGAGGCGCGAGCCACATTAAGGTTTCTCTACTTCATTAAAGACCTCCCTTCAGCAAATGGCTTTCTGTCTGAGGAAATGGCAGAAAATCAAGAAATGGGTTACATGGCAGATTGAGCTGTTCGCTTACAACTTAACAGCCATACGTTGACAGGCTCTGTTCATCTCCAGAGCCTGTCCTCTAAGTCCTAGTGAGGCTTTTCATGGACGCTCTGAGTCCATCAGGGGGAATTGATAGGAGAGGAAATAGTAGATGAAATCCGAGCTGGCATGCTAGTCATCTTCAGATAGCCTTGGGGACTCAGAGTTAACTGCTGCACACTTCTCAGCAGAGAGGTGTTTAATGGTTGATTAGCAGTTTCTGGGAGCAGCCCTGTGCACCAAAGGCGCTGTCCTCTCCATTTTATGCCTCTCTGAAAAATCAATTAGCGCAATTATAGGGCCTTAGTTCTGTTAAACATTAATCACCGAGCGGCGTGCTCAGGGTTAGCAGCTAACATTAATTGAAGCCTGACGTGACTTTGAAGGAGCGGTGATATCGTCTCTTACAGTGTACAAGGGCTCATCAGACAGCATTTCAGTGATGATGCAGAAAATCAGACACGTCACACGAAGGGGATCAAACACTGGAGGAGACTGCTGTCACCTCCATTTCGGTTTAACACATTTGCAGTGTGATACTTGATGTCAGCCACTGTCTTTGTAGATCACGAAGGTATGCTCTTCAGAGATGCGATTTAGCTAAGATGTAGAGTTGGATCTTGGATCCTGGAATGACTAGGCTTGGATTTTAAACTGAATACTTTTTTGGTAGTGATCGAAATGTGTCTTTAGCACAGCACATCAAAAACTATCAAATTGAATTAAGTCAAAGGAGCACCAAGAAGACAATAAGTATATTTCCACCCTCTAAATTCCTGTTTCAAAATTTTCCTCATTTATGTCCTTAGTCATAGAAACACAGGAATCTTCCACATTTTGTAATGGTACTATAGCTACATGTTATGACGCCCGCTTTGGCTCTTAATGTTACAAGACCCATGAGTCTTGGTCACCGTTGCTATGAAGAAAAAGGTAGTCAGAGACATTAGTCAGAGCTGGAGCAAATTCAAAATGCTTTGCTGTTGTCTTTGGAAACAAAATACTGTCCAACAGCTCCTGAATTTATTATAAAGTAGCTCAGAATCCAAATGCAAACTGATTTAAGCTGCAGACTGTAGACGCTTGTAGACAAAGTGTCATCTTTAGCTTCTGCATACTATTAGCACCACATGTAATTGAATTTTAAGCTCAATGATTGGATGTTGTGTTAAATGTACCTTGGGAGTCTTTTAATGTTTTTATGTATGCACGCTTGTACCTTTTGGCACATGAATTCTTGTTTACCAGAATCTGACAGTGAAGAGATTTCAGATTGTATTATCAGGTTCCCACAAAGTGTAACCTGTAGATTTTGGTCACCATTAGAAAAGCTCATTACTCACTTTTAACCTCTGTTTCTTACTAATTGCATCTGAGTTGTAGTTTTTATGTACACAAGCTTGTTGCTTTGACTTTGTAATCAGAGAACCAGACAACTGTATTTTCATTAGATCTCATGTCCATCCAAACCTTGGAAGTTCTCTAACTGCCAGTTAACTTCTCTGTAATACAGGACATGAATGGGACATTTACTTAAACCATGGTCACGCAAAATCGCTCTAGGGTCACATGTGTAGCCTCATTTACTTATTCTTGGTGAAGATGGTTCCCCGTTTACATTTTTCTTTTTTTAGATGTTTGATTGAGCCAAAGTTCTTGTATACCTGCTTGAGTTAAGACATTATTTAACATTTTAGAACTTGGACTTCCTTTGTTAGAACTTTTTTTTTAAAAAAAAAACATAAAAAAATAACAGTATTGGTATCAGCACTGAAAAACATATTGTATTGACATGACCTTACTGAATCCTGTTTGTTTCGTACAGGACATGAGGCAACCTTCCATTGTTCTCTATCATCTATTGAGCCTCATCCCTCATGTCAACTCTAGTATCGACACTAGTGTAGAAAAACAAATGTTCCCTAGTCCTACAGTATCTGTCTATAATCTCCTTTATAAATAAGATACATAATGCTGCTGACTCACTCAACCCAATAGTACCATATTTAACTATTGATAATGATTCATGCATGAGTGAAATTAATCATTTCCTTAATAATCTCACTGTATTTACCACAAAATCAAGGAAAAACTATATTGAGAAACAACAAATGCCAAAGTGTTTCCTGTTTCGACCAGCATAATGCCTGCTTTCTTTAGGGCTGTCGTGAATCTGCCGTCCTTTGGCTTCTGTCTCTTTCAGCTGTGGGAGGGAATCATAAGAGGCTTGGCTGTTCTGTTTTCACTGCTCCAGTTTACAGTTAGCGGTGGGCAGCCTGTCCCACAGCCCTGCTAATTGAGGCTAAGAGGTTTATCTGGAGTCAGACTCTCAGGTCCTGGTCAGATAGAGGGGCCCGGAGCTGACCAGGACTGGAGAGACTCTCCAGAGACAGTCAGCGGCTGCTCGCTGTCTTTCATCCTCCTTCCTCCCCCTTCAGCCCCACCTTTTTTGTCTCAATTGCTCTCCTCCACCTCTTACTCCTCTGACTGACTCTCAGTATCTTTATAACCTCATGTGGGGTGAGGGGGTGGGGGGGTGGAGAGGTTATTTTCTCTTTCTTCTGTCTCTTGTTTCCGCTGTCCGTCAGTCCTACAAATACACATGTGCATACATCACACACCAACCCAGACAGCCCACCCCTTTAGCCCACTCAGAGTAACAGGGGTCTCTCTCAGGACGCCAGGCTAATTTTACCCTTACCACCAGGCCGGGGGGGCACATTTAGAGGTGTTATTCTGAGCAGTTGTGTCGAGGTGTGAGATGAGAGTGTAAGCAACCTGAGGGCAGCTTATCAGAGGTGGTCATTTGTGTGTATTTGTGTGCATGTGACCACTACTCCAGCTATTACAGTCATGAATCGGCTGATATTAATGACTCTCTGTAGAGTGACACTGTACTATGGATTGCAAGGAATGTAACCAACACACACTCACACATACACACCCACACATGTATTCAGTTTTGTTTTAGAAAAGTAATTTGTTCTTTGCTAAATGACACCATACAGCTTTTTCTTGTATAAAACTAGATGATTCAGCTCAGTGCAGATGTAGGAGCTTCTTTCTTTCATTTCTTTATCTTTAAACACACTTCCTGACACTCTCATTTGCCGCGGCGTTGAGCAATTAGAACTACCCTGCATTGCATTCAACTTGTGCAGCTGAAGTTAAATTGCTCTCTCTTTTTTTATCATTATCTTGTTGTCAGACTAGCTGCAGATTCAGCCCTTCTTGGAACTGTATTCGCACAATTGGGATTCGGCTGACTGCAAACTTCATCGGCACAGACCTCAGGCAGATTGCTAATCAAAGCAAAACGCAGTAAGACCACTATTAACCGCTGTTCTTTCTCTCTCTCAATCCCACTCCCACTCTCCCCTCCCTTTCCAGACAGTGAGATTGTTCCTCCCGACTGCCTGCGCCCACGCTCCTTCACCACAGTGCGCTCGTCCTCTCTGCGCCGCGAAGCCGACGACTCCCGCCTGTCCGTCAGCCTGTGTGACCTCAACCTGCAGCAGGAGGATGGACACCCGGCCCACACACACTCCCACCGCCACACCCTCCACCTGGCCTCGGCCTCCTCCTCCTCCACCTGCCCCATACCACAGAACTCCCTCAACTCCCAGCAGTCCTCTCTGCTGCCGTCCGCCCTGGAGAGCGACCTCCACTTCCACCAGCTCCGCGGCGCCCACATTAAGACGCTGGACGAGCAGACGGTGGCTCGATCCGAGCACGCGCGAGAGGAACGCACTCTAGTCTTCACCAACCGGCCCCTGCGCACCGGAGAGACTGTCTTCATCAAAGTCACCAAGTCCAGCCCGGCACGGTCGGGCTCACTGTCCTATGGGGTGACATCCTGTGACCCAGCAGTGTTGCGCCCCAGCGATTTGCCCTACAATCCAGAGGCTCTGGTGGACAGGAAGGAGTTTTGGGCGGTGTGTCGGGTGCCGACTCCTCTGCAAAGCAGCGACATTCTGGGCTTCTTGGTCAACCAGGAAGGGGAGGTCATCCTCAGCCACAACGGCACCAACGTGGGCATGCAGGTGTGTGTGGACAACTCCCGACCACTCTGGATGTTCTTTGGTCTGCATGGGGCTGTGACTCAGCTGAGGATTCTGGGTAAGTAAGCACAGCACAGTCACATGACAAATTAGGGCCTACGCAAAATAATTTGAAAAGCGTTTGAAGGAAGACTTAGAGGGATACTCAAACAATTCAGTGTTGCACTTCCACACACTTGGGGACTTGTGAGAGGCAGAAAGGAAATCGATACAGGCTGAGAGACAGTATACTGGCTTTTAGTCCCTGGTATGCATCCAAAATCACTGGATCCTATACTTCCCATAATGCAATCAATAGCTATTATTTGTTAGGCCCTCCCTACCTGGTAAACATGAGCATCTTTCAAACTCCAAGCCCCCAATTTGTCAGGCTGTCTGTTAGAGCAAGGCAGACAAATGGGCCAGCCTGATATATCAGATGATATTAGCTTATTGCAGATACATCGGGGGGGGCGGCTGTAGCTCAGCAGGCAGAGCGGTCCACCACCAATCAGAGGGTTGGTGGTTCAATCCCTGGCCTATGTGTCAAAGTGCCCTTGAGAATGTGCCCTACAATAAAATTGTAGAATTGTGTATTTGTTGGCCAATAACAACAAAGTCAGAACTTACATAGTTTGTCCACCAGAGAACACAAACAGGTTTATTTTTACTTTGTAAGATGTTCCACTCAGAATGTATGTGATTTCATTTAATTCAGCCGTTATGTACGATCGTTTTAGGATTGTTTTTTTTTTTAAACTTCCAAATATTTACAACAGTATCAGTCTCAGAAATTCAAAATAACCCTGATGGCATCATAAGTAAATAAGGGTCAAAATATAATATATTTTATAAATATTTTTTAAATATATCTAATCTGAGTGCTTCTTAAATTAGAAATGCACTATGACTGTGTATGGAAGGGGAGGAACACTGTCAGTACGTCAGATGCAAAAGCCTCAACGTCATGATGACAAATGTCTAACACAGATTAAGTACACTTGTGTAAAAGTTTATAATTTAGATATAACAGAGATATCATGGACAACAAGCATCTTAATATGACTGCATCTTGCTTTGAAATTGTGGAACAGTTCCCTAAAGCTTGAACTCATGTTTCATCGAGTGTTCGCATTATTAATAATGCTAACACGTTATTATAATCAGTGGAGTTATGAGCATCTATTGTTCCTTGGCTGCATGTTTTATCTTGTGAATAGTCCCACTTGAAAAACTAATTAATGGTGGAAATAACCATCCTTTTGGCCCAGTGATGTGTCCTGGGTCAGGAACTTACACATCAGGATATTGATCTTCATTTGGCTGGAGAGAACAGAGCTTAATTCACTTACTCCCTGGGGCTGAAATTTATTTGTACAATGTGTTGATTGCTCTGACAGTATGCCAATGATAGCAAACCACATTGCCCTCTCTGGAAATTATGGCCCCAGTTATGACCGACACCAAAGGGTCAAGTGTCAGGAAGACAGTTTGCTACTCTGTTTGTCACAATATTTACAGCAGATGTCTCGAGGCAGGAAGCGCCTACACGCATACGTAGGATTAGCGAGAAAAGTAGATGCTCTGTCACGACCAGGGAAAATGAAAAACAGGAAGCGAGTGAACAGAGGTGGAGAGAGGCTGCGGGAGGGAGGGCTGTGACCTGCACACAGCAGGGACGACAAGATGTCTCAGCGGGGTGGACACTTTGCCTGCCAGCGGTGTGCCGGGACACCTGAGGTTTGTTTACCCTTTCTAAATGCTGATAATGACAGGGGGAGCGGGAAAGGTGTGTGGCAGTTCTGGCCTGGCACTTCATTTCGCCCTGCCAAGCATATCGCCTTCCCACAAGGTGCAGGAGGCAGCGGGGGAGGGGGGGCCTGCAGTCAAGAATATGAAAAGTTGAAGACAGCTCTGCAACAGGCTATCTTTATGAATGCCACTCTTCATGGCACATGTTCTCGCATCTGCCAAAGAAAGTCAGCAAAATCCTATTTAATTGACAGCGCCACTGAAATTTACACTTAAAATGATCATTTTTAACAACAGCCTATTATTGTATACATTCAGCCAGTGATAGCGAAGGGTTGACAGTAAAAAGGCGACGTCTTTGTCAGCTGTGTAATGTAAATTGGCACGTGCAGCAGTGGATGCCGTCTGCCATTAATGCAGCTCTTAAGAGGCATAAGACAGCACGGGCCTTTCAAAGGTGTCACAAGTGTTTGTGCGTGGAGGAAAAGGCAACTATAAATACATCCTGCTTTTCTTCAATGAGAGGAGCGGAAAAGGAAGCAGAGGTTAAAAGATGTTAGAGAGGAACAACATTAGGTTTAAAAAATCAAACCATGTCCTCTTTTCCATTCTAAAAAAAGAAAATGTCTTAATGGTGCAGTGAGCACTTTTCCTGTTATCGCACCAAGAGATCACCTACTTTTCTGTTAAATTACGTTTTGGCTTGGCAACTGTGCACAACAGACCACCTGGTTTTTCCATGTGCATTTCTAACAATCATTTAGTGCAACCAGAGAGCCTTGGCAGCACAGGCAAACAGGAATAGCAGAACAATGAGACCGGTCCGAGGCACGTCTCCTTATCCGAGCAGATCTTGGAATTCCCACTGAGGTGTGAATCATCTTTACATTCCAGCTGCTTTGAATTAGGAAGCATCTCTTATCTCTCTCTCGCAACTCTTGATCTATTGCTTTGTGTTGACTGGAGAGCAATTTAGCTTTCAGTCGGGCTGAATTCGAGCCATGTCTTTTACTTGCCGTGAGAGATGTTAAACTTGAAAGCTTGGCAGTCCCGCCGGGCTCCTTCGGGATGGCAAGATAAAGCAGTCATCACTGAGGCCTCTCACTTCAAACAAAGCATGAAGTAATGGACCTTTCTAATAGGGACAGACATGCTCAAACAGGGGAGCTTGGGTCAGCCAAGAGTGCTGGGACAGGGTAATGATGGAGGATGAAATCAATACTGCATTCGTTCTGTTAGCAGTGGAAGTAATAGACTACTTATTATATCATTGTTTTTTTGATAGTTCAATGTCTGTCATGTCTTAGAACTATTAAAAAATAAGACAGATATAAACATAGAATAGCATACATCGCATTATTTATAATGTTGGATCATATGAAGTCAAGGAAATTGGTCAGTTTATTAGTTTATTGGTTTCAGATATTGAGCAGTATTTCAGTGATGACTGACTGACCAGCTGCCATCCCTAGAGCTACACCAGTATCCCCCCCCCCCCCCCCCGATACGTGGGTGGTTTTGTCTGACATACATAAAAACTGACACAATTTCTGTTTTCTAAGCTCACAATGGTAAGACCTTCCGCCTGCACTTGTACCCACTGGGAGACAACAACTCGCAGACTGCATGTCACCACACTATTTTTCTCCATTGTCCAAATATCTCTTATTAGTGCGATTATGGCAAAAAAGAAGCTGAAAACAGACCAGCTGACAGTTGAACTTTGAGAGAGAGAGAGAGATATCGAGGGGACCTTGTGCCTCGTGGCGTGGAAATAGGACACCCATCCAGTGACCCACTTCGCATGTATTATAGATTCCATTAAAATGTCAGCGCGCTCATGCTCAAGTGAAACGTCTCACCACCCACATCCTCATACACTGCAGCTGCCACGCTCCTCTCTCCTCCTCTTCTCAACTTCTGTCATCTTAGCTGGTCTCTTCTTCTCGGCTCTGCTCTTCTCTTTCAGTTGTTTTTGTTTTCCTCATCGTTTCTGTGCTGTCCCTCTCCCACCTCTTTGTTTCTGCCCCCCCTTCCAATTATTACACATGTAGCAGTGCTGAGCCATTCTGACACAGAAACAAATATACTGACATGCACAGAAGCCCATACACACACACTATAAGGCTGGTTTGTCATCTATAATTAAATGTAAAGGGCAGCATACTGTGACATGATCATATAGCACTGGATGCTATTGCAATAATTGCCACTTTCTTTCTCATGTGCATGGCCCACTTATCTTTCTCTGAGTCTATCTGTCCATGTATATGTACTAGACAAGGGTGTTCATTTGGTTTCAGAAGTAGGAGGACATATGAATATAGAGATTGTTCCTCCTCTTCAAAATACAAAAAAAGAAAGTAAATCTGTGAATGCTATTCCCTGCCTTTATATGTATATATATACACTATATGAATCTAGCATAACATAAAAAAAATCATATGGAACTAGTTATCAGACTTTCCAAATGAATAGAATACTCAGTTTACAGTAATACAGTTTTTTTTACCTGCCACTGTGATCGATAAATGTGTTACTGATGCATGTGTCCTTTTAGGAGAATACTAACTATATAACAGACATTAAATGATGTTTTCATAATTAGTTTTCAGTATTTTGACAACCCTGAAGGTGCTCCTCAGGTCTCCCTCTCAGGCTGCAGGTGTAACTTCCACCAATCAGTGGGGAGAACAGGAGCCTGAAAGGCGAGAGACGGGGCAAAAATAGGCACAAATTCCCTCACTGTTCCCTTGTAAAGTATAATCACTAAACACATAGAGAAAAAGATGAACCAATCAACTTTGAAATATTTTCAATTCTTCTTTTCTCCTCTGGATTTCTGCATCTGTACAGTATGAAGATTCTGTATAGAGAAATGTTTTGTGACTTAATCAAACTGAAACTGTTGAACCCTCCCCAGTGGAGATTCTAGCCTTGGCACCAGGGTAGGAAATTAACTTTGTCTTCTTTCAACTGCAAGCTGTAATGAGTGAATGATAAGTTCTGATTATTTTGTTGCATACTGGCTAAATCTGTGAGTTTATGATTTAATTTGGATTCCTGGAAATTGCCTTATAATGTAGAAGAGACAGCCCATCTTTCACCCTTCAGTTGAATATTGTTAATGATATTGCTGGTTTTATTATTTGTTGGTGCAGTGGTTTGTGAGGCACTGTGTTTGGAATTTTCTGCTGCTGCAGGCTAGGTAAAGGATAAGATTCAGAGTGAAAAACCAGTTGCTCCCAATTATTATTTTCAATTGCAGAGACATTTTCTGAACCTTCAAATACAGAATTTTTCGACCCCCTACTTTCTAGGTGTACGGCATGCATACATGTACACATGCACACACACACACACACACACACACACACACACACACACACACACACACACACACACACACACACACACACTCAGTACCTCTGTTGAAGAGATAAAAACAGCCCAGATTTGTGTGACTGCCTCCTCCATCCAAAACAGCTCTTTTGTCTCTTGAGATAATATCTCCACCACAGAAAAAGAGACTATTAACATTTTATACAGCGGGGTAAGCCATGACCTCAAACCACTACCTCCTGAGCTGCTTTCCTCTCATCCCATCTAAACACACACACACACACACACACACACAAACTGAGCCTAAGTGCACATTTGTCCCGATAGTGCCTTAGAACAAGGGATTCTCTGCAATTAAATTAACGGCCGCCCATTTTCAAACAGTTTGTGTTTGAGGATAGCATTTCACCAAGGAAATGTTAATGTAAACTATTCACCAGGGTCCTTTCCTTCTTCTCCTTTCATTCTTTCTGCAAACAGGCCTGAGATTTTTCCATTCAACTCCTTCATTCACCTCAGGTTGCATGATCAAAAGTCGCCGAAATCTGTGACTCATACAAGCTTGAAGGCTGTCCTTAGGGGTGATCCTTACACACACAAACACACACTAAGCCCCCAACCTTCTGCCTCCACCAGCCACCTCTGCACCCCTCAGCCCCACCCACCTCCCTCACTACATACTCCACATACCTCCCATGCTTTAAAGGCTTCTCCACAGAAGTACTCATATGTGCTAAAGATGGACGGATGGATGGAGGGATGGAAGGAGATAGCAAAAGATGTGGCCACAGAGAGGCAGCCTGCCTCTCACAGCTGTTCACACAGGTCGGTTTAATCTTGTGCTGAACAGGCGGGATCAGGGCTGGGCACCACAGGTCCTGCCTCAGCTGCCCGGGATGGGAGGTGCCTGCCTGCCAGGGGGATTAACAGGGAGAGATGCATAGAGAGGGGAAAGGGGGGCATGGAGAGAAAGAGGATTCAGTTCCACGGGGGAACCGCTCGTGCTGCAGGGCTGCGGGATGATCAGGCCGGTGTAATCCAGTGAAAGGTGAAACATGACGAGTCCAGTAGCACCCTGTCGGGGCGGCAACGCTGATTTACTGATCAACACACACAGCTGGTTTGATTCTACACAAATATAGTTCACATCATACATAAAATCGCTGGGGCTTTCTCCAGCTGCTTTTCTTTTCTTTTACACTGCACATTTAAGGCCATAGTATACTTAAAACCAAGGGTCTGTCTGATCATTTTCCAGAGTCTGAAACCCAAATTTCCATCTTTGGAGCTTTTGTAACTTTCCAAAACAATCCGACAATCATGCCTCTCTGCATTGATTACACACTGTAGGTGTGAAAGTCGGGGGTGGCTGAACTTCTCTATGAAGAACATTTTTTATTTTTTAAATTATGCATTCATTTTCAAGAGTGACCATTTGGAATAGCTATAGGATGTTTAGTGGTGGTCAGACAACACATCCTCCAGTTTTCTTTAAGCATACTCAAGTCTGTATTTTCTTATTGTTTATAGCACAGGCACGTTAAAAGTTAGAAAGGCCTTTACTATCTAATATGAGCTGAGACAAATATATTTCAGGTTTACCTTGGAAAATAAAATATTTTGACACAGCTTGGTCTTATCGAGAAGCCAGGATAGTTTGGAATGCATTGGAAAGTATAGTAGAAACAACACATTGTGAGTTTGCTTGTGATAAAGTAGCAATCTGTCGCTGTTGTTAAGTGAATGCTTAGACTTCTAGTCAATCTCGTATCTATACATAGGCAATGTGTAGAGCATCTCACATCCACTGCCTGGATAAGGAGTGGGATTCTGCCTAGGGCGTCCCCCTGCTAAAAATGTATTCACCTGCGGGGCTCGAGGTGACCTGTTACATCATGCTACACACTGTACATACAGTCCAAATCCCACACACATACACACTACAAGGAGCCAAGGGGTTTGGGAGCACCAGGGCAACCCTGGTATGCAAACAAAAGAGACCCCCCCCTGAAATGCCACATGAAATAGCTCCTGATATAGAGCCATGAGCAGCAGTGACATGACGACTCACCAACTGTGACAAAAACACTGCCACTGTTTATGACCCATCAATTATGGGACAGTTTCTCTAAATTCCAATGACCCATTATTGGCTTGACCCTCGAGTGAAATAGGCCTCTGTCTGCTGGCCCCGGGCATCAGCTGGATTGATCAAACTGTTGGTGCAGATGGCATCAGAGAGATGCAGCATGGCAGACTGCTAGGGCGTTCGTTAGTGTGGGGCCGTCATCGTGATGTTAGCGGTCAGTGTCGACGGCGACGCTGCCACACCAGATGACTCCGCTTTCGCAGATGCATGAAATATTCTTCAATAAGAATCACCACAAAGTAAAAGCAGGTCCTGAAATAGGCTGGGTAAATATCTAACATGCACACAGCAGCTGATTTCGGATTCAGTTGTCGCTGTGCTATTTTTTGACAGCAAGCTGCAGGGAAGGTAATTAAAGTAATCTGCATTGACGTTGAGAAGCAGCAAAGCATTGGATGGGACTTCTTTATTGATGATTACACACTTGCACTGCGAGATAGCTAATTTGCATGTTAATGTGCTGGGTATTTTGGTGTCTCTGCATGACCTGTGATGACAGAGCATACTATAAGATTAGTGACATTAGATCGCCTGTTGGAAACACATATTTATTATTAATATTTATAAAAACACAGTTTATGTTTCCCTGCTGATATTTTTCAGTAAAATAGAAATTTTAATCAATTAATTAATTGTTTGTAGGTTTCTTCTTATGCTTTTTTTTTTTTTTTTTTTTTTTAACTTTTTTGGTCACTTAGGAGCAAAGGAACCAGCTGAAAACACAACATTAAACAGATCATCACTTTGTAAAGCTGCTGTGGCTAACATGTTAGCAAACAGTTGGCTTCTTACACATCCAGACATGGAACAACTTTAGCATTTATATGGAGTTGTATTTCTGGCCACCTCACCAAGTCCAGCATCGACTCTACTTTCAGCTCTGTTTTGGTCTTTGGCTGAAACTGTCTCTTTAGAACTGCAGAATCTGGCAACAGTTCTCTGCAGGTTCATCACTAGGCGTGACCCTTTTCACATTACACAGTCATTTAATCCATTATGTATTTGATGTTGTGTATAAATATTGATTATTAGTTTTAAAGTCACACATTGAGCTTGTGTTATGTTGATGACTTTGAGTTCAGTCTGTCCTGTCTAACAAACAGCCGCCTCTAACAGCCTGGCCTGCTCTTTCTAAGCATCGCTGGAATTTCAACATGTGTTCCCTAAACTTGTGCTTGGAATTTCCATTTGTTTGACCTGTACATCATGTAAATATAGGATGTGGAAAGAATGGAGGATGCCTGCTCTGTGTTGAAATATACTTTCCCAAAAAAGCAAGGAGGGAAGAGCTCTTCTCCCCAGTGATGAATATGTGCGCACTTCTAAAATGACTGCTCTCACAGACTGGAGTGCTCTCTCTCTGCTCTCATGACTATAAATGTATGCTATTTGCTGCACTCTTTACACTGTATGTTACATCCTGTTATCCTGGTACCATGTCAATCAGTCTGTATTTTGATGATCATTAAAAACTACAGTCACCTGACCAAATTCCACTACATTTATTGCAGCTGGTTATTGTAGCAGTTCCAGTTCTGATTAAACAACGTCTTAATCTGTTCCAACCAGGTTCCACTCATCTCGGGGATCCACGGACCACGTCCAACCCCAGCTCGCCCTCCTCCTCTCCGCACACCCCCAGCGCCCTGGGCAGCGGCAGCTCTGATCCGGTGCTGAACGGAGGCCTGTGCTCGGCAGCTTACTGCAGCTCAGCGGGAGGTAGGTGCACCTAGATAGAGAGCTACCACTACAGAAGCAGAGAATCAATCACCCCACAGGGGACTGAGTGGAAGCCATTATGGGATAGTGAGCAGATGTCGTCCTGCGGTAGTTAGGAACAATGGCCAGCGCTTCATGGTCCCAGCACTGCTGCAGCTGCAGCTGGATGGAGGAAAATGTTTGGCACGTGCTGTTATGTCACAGAGCTCTGTTATGTAAATGTTCCTGATGCAATATCTTTTTTTGAAATAGTTCAAGACATGAACCTGATAGAAAACTTCCTACACATGGTTGTTGTTTTTTTTAGCCTGATAATCACTGAGTTGCCATTTTCAGTATTTCTTCATTCACTCAGTCATTTTCTTGTTGGCTGGAGAGAGGCATTTTATACCTTAATGTACTAAAGGTTTATTGAAATGATGTTGGCAATTCATATTTCACTGACTTGTTAAGGCTGATAGCAAGTAACACGAGTAACATCTACCAAGTCAGCATGTTAGCTGTAGCAGCAAAGAAATAGATTCATTGAATAATTGTTCTTTTTCAAGTTGATTTGCAAACACTGTCCAGCTGTGTCAGTCTCATCCACACTTATTGCCCCTTTTTTGACAATTTTTCTGTTGTTATTTTTTAATGGATATACTTTAACTAGATCGCAAAACTATGTAGGAAGATGTTGTCCTAAGTACTGTTTTAGTCCCGCCTACAAAGACTGGTTGATTGGTCTCTAATATTGGAGAGAACAGCCAACCGCAGCATAAGACTTAGCTTGAATAGTTGTTTTTTTCCCTCTCTAGTAAAGACAGATTTAAAAACATACCCTTATGTCACCACAGTTTTATCACATTTGCATCAAGTGTTGTAAAAATGAAAGTATATGATGTCAAGTTTAAATCCATTTGCCTACAATACTTGTGCAACTTTAACATTTTATTTCAATCTCACCACAGGAACCACCCCCAATTCACCAGTCAGCCTCCCCAAGTCACCTACGTTCCCATCTGGCCGCGGGCCTTGGTCCGACGAGTGCTCCATCTGTTACGAGAACGCGGTGGACACGGTCATCTACGCTTGTGGACACATGTGTCTGTGCTACACCTGCGGCCTCAAACTCAAGAAGATGTCCAACGCCTGCTGTCCCATCTGCAGACGGCAGATCAAAGACATTATCAAGACCTACAGGAGCACGTAAGAGGACGGCCTCCTGAAGAACAGCTAAATCCCAGAGCCAGGGAAAGAAATGTCTAAGTTCAGGGAATATGAACTCTGGTACTTTGATTTAGTATTTTCATATAATTGTTGTTGATTGGTTCTCTTGTGAGACCTTTTCCAGAGCCGGCACTGCTTCGCTTGGAAGGTCTCTCTCACTTTCGAGTCGCTGTCACGGCCTCCCTGCAGAGTGCTTGAAGTGGCAGGAGTTTCCACTGAGAACTCTATTCTGAATCCAAGAACGTTTGCTCTTTCCCGGCATCTTGGAAGAGTGCGAAGGAGAGAAACTGAACTAATTCCGAAATTCTGTCATTTCTGGAGCCGTACTGTAAGATTTAGGGACCGTCACCCATTTGCGCTGAAGCAAATGAGCCACTTTGGGGCTGAATGTCTCGATAATAGTTCTCACAGAGGATGAGTGAAGCTCTGAAATATGCCATCATGCTGCAGCAGGTAATCATCTCAGTATGACACAACTTGTGTCTGTGTGTTACTGAGCATTGGAACAGAGAAGTCAGTCTGGCAGCGTAATGACAAAGTGATGGATTTCTGTAATTGTCGTGGTGATTGTCAGTGAGAGATGTGCTTAGAGATGCAAGGCTGTGCTGAGTATATTAAGTAGGATTGTAACACCTCTTGTACTCGTATAATCTAATGTACCTTTATGGTAGTTCTATTGCAAACGTTGGTGGTAGCTATGTTGTTGTGCTAGCTAGCTGCTTGCTCTGCAATGTGGTATGTTGCACTGAAATCAGCGTCGTCCTCTCAGAAACACCCCCTTATTTACAGAGAGGACGAATCATCGGTTCAAACAACAATCAGTGATTTGTGGGTGCCCTGGTCGCTCCAGGACCACGCATCAGGGCTGACTCCTTACTGCAGCGCCCCCAGCCTTTCCTGTCTCTCTCCGGCTCATCTGATAACAAAGCAGAAAAGCCAAAAAAAAAAAAAAAAATTAAAAACGATGATTCCTCCTCAGGGTTAGCAATCTTTTATAAGAAGATGTTATTTTCCCCAACTTTCCCTACAACATGCCTAATACACTGTGAGCGCTCATGACGAAAAGACTGGTCCTCTAAAATAGTTCCCATAACAACACATGAAGTCAAAGGATTGTTGCCATGGTTTCAGAAGCCACCACAGATAACAACCCAGCCTCCTGCCTTAACCCACAGATGGTTCATTTGTTACACGCGGATGTATCATATTCTGTGTTTTCTGCCGTTTTCCAAACCCTCCCCCCCTCGACAAATTACCAAATAATGCTGTCGCGTGGCACAAGCCGTCACAAAACGTTCACTCAGAGGAGAAAAAGCACACAAATGTAGAGTTATTTTTGTATGCAGAAATCCATTTCCAATATTCAACTATTAAAATGTTTAATAACCCTTGTGACAGGCCTTTCACCAGCAGCAAAAATCCTTTACACAAATAGTTCAGGGGCAGGGTTATATAAAAAAAAAAGCTTGTATTTTGAATATTTGTATGAGTCCTATCCCCTAATTTCAAATGTCTTGATACATCCCCCAGAAAATTTCAGCTGTAAATACAACTCAGCAGTAAGCCATAGCTTATTCCAGGACACCACTCGAAGCTGAGAGGCTGTTGTTTTTTTTAAATCACATTTTGTAGATAATCAACAAATGGGGCTCAAACCTATGCTGCTATGGTATTTGCCAGCTGTCCTTTCTGGGCAAAATGCTGACAGTGATGTTTCACACAATCCCTCCTCCCACATTACAGTTTGATTACGCTACTGCTTGAAGTGTTGATTCACATTTGAATGTTAACTTATGTATTTAGAGAGATAAATTAATTTTTGTCTGTGTGCTTGAATTGAAAAAAAATTAAGAAAAAAAAGTTTTGTCTGTTTTTTTGTTTGTTTGTTTTAATTGATAATCATGATTCAGATATTTGTTTTCTTGTTTATCCAGAATCACAAGGATCTACATTTATTCTTGTTTTCTAATAGTGAGAATACAGAGGGTTGCTTGTACCTTGATGCAATAGGAGATATTGCAGTACACAATCAAACCTCATTGCTTTGGGGTGCAAGATATAAACTCTTGGTTTTACTACAATCCTTGAATTTCAGGTGGGGTTTTTTTTTGTTTTGTTATTTATCTTCCTGTGTGTAAGCCTACGTTAGGAGCCCTACCCCCTCTGGTTTTATATCTCTCATCGTTAGATAGTCTGACAGCCATCACTGTATGGTAATGATAAATGTCACTTTATAAAGCTACTGATTGTAATCTTGTAAATGTTTAGGCCAGCGTTGCTATCCAGGATCCAAGCATGGCACCTTTTGTTTTGCGCAGACATTCTGACCAAACTGAAAAATCCATTTTTTTTCTTATTTGTTAATACATTGTATAAATGTAATTCCCTTGGTGTTCAGCTTTCTTTCCTCCTTTTTTTTACATTTACATTCATCAGACTCTATTAATTGACAATTACAAACTACTATTAGGCTGAAGATCCACCTGTAAATTGTTCCGTACATACCTTAATGAAAGGATGTAATGCCATTTTTATTTTTGATTTTGATATTATTTGGATTTTGCATCCAGAATACTACACAGGCTCCTTGAATGTTACTGATCCTGTAATGTACTATTTATTTGTCCATCAGCGTATGGACTAATTCCTTCAGACCTGCTTTTCTTGCGTGTTTGCTTTCTTCTACATTGCCTCTATACCGATATGACTCCTGTGTGTCTGGCCAGTCGCACAGCAGCACATTTAGAGATTCTTTCTGTAGCTCTTAGTACTTTTTGTCATGCATGAGTTATCTGTTCACTCTGCGTGAACATCGGGACCAACAGTAGACAAGCATCAGAGTGGAACGCTGTTAGTGTTCATGTAGACTGGAACCAGTGGCTAGAAATACTATATATATATATATAAATATATATGTCCATTGTTGTGACTCAGCAGCTGAAGTACTTTGCAAACCTGTATTTTCTTTCTTTTTCATTTGAAACAACACATGTTTGTCTGTGAGCTATGTTCAGTGTGAGTCGGATGATTGTGGTTAATAAACTTTCCAGATGTGTTTGAGCAAAAGTTGTTTGTTTCATATTTGAAATACCGTTTGCAGAGGTACACGATGATTCAAACTTTTCTGTTGGAGAACGAGAATGGAATACATTGTGTGGAATAGGAAACGACCATAGTTACAGGCTGTGTACATTAATGCTGCAGTCACATATCTTTATGACCACTTGGGGGCAGCACAACAAGCTGCAATTTCACACTGACAATTATGACTTTATGAAGTTATGACTGGCTGACTGTTGTGCCATTATTTAAGCTTAGATGTATTTGATGACATAGTCAGATGGATTTAGTAATTGCTGAGCATTCAACACAGTGTTAACATGCTAATGTTGACATGTTTCCAAATGTTTACACATCCAGCAAACCCTCAAGCGATGTTTGTATTCATGGTTGGGCTTCACCAACTCTTGATTGGTAGTGTACAGGGTTTTTTTTTTTTTTTCGTGAAAACAGCTGCTAGTGGAAAAATAGATAAAGAGAGATGAGGGGACCGAACAGTAAAGTCATCAGCTGTAAACAAACAAGAAAATTGCTGAAAAGCTAAAAGAGGCTAGAAAGCTCTGTAGAGCTGATGGAGGTTAACTGTTATCTGTCACAGAGAGTGACACCTTTCACATTACACTTACATCACATTGATGCTTTGGTCACTGCAAGAAAAAAAAAGCCCGGTTCATGCTGTTGCTGTGTCTTCTACAATACCTCACATGTGGTGTGGATTGCAATCTGGAGATAATAACCTCTGTCTCCTCATCAGGCCCCTCTGCAGGAATGATCAACATGCTGCATAGAAGCTCACTGGCTCTGTGCAGAAGAGGTGTCACATGAGTCCCTAAAGGGCAGCTTATTACTGTCAGTTTTCACTTCACTGCATTAGATTGAAAGTAGAAATTTCAGTATTGAGTTAAAGCAGCATTTCCTTTTGCATCCAGCATATCATACATAAGATACAGTACATATGTACTTTTTAAGTGTCTACCCTGTAGCTGAACACAAGACAGATCTCTATTTTCCACAATATGTTGAGCTCAAGAGCATTTCTGTAACATACTGAATGGGAAAGTTAGTGGTTGTAATAATTTGTCAGTTTCCACGAGTAATAATAAAAATATATATTTGACAGAACAATCACCACTCAAGATCCACTTACATTTTCTGGTGATTTCAACTGTATCACATGGCCATCATCTGCAGGCTTTACATTAAGCACTTTTATGACTTGTCGCCCAAGTTGACTTCCATGTGGAGGATGAAAGTAGAACAGGTGGACCTCAGGTGGAGGATGTTATGTAAGAGTTTAACTCAATTTTAAAAATGGGTTTCTAATTGTCTGTTCAGTCTGTGTGTATAATACGGGACATCCTAGTAAAGTGCCAAAATGGAGACCTAAAGAACTGAAATGTGAGTTGGTCCACAACACAGCTGTAGCCAAACAAGCATTTTGAGGTGCACATGAAACACAATGCTCAGTCATGTGGGGGCCCGGGCCCTCTGTTGCATCATGTGCTGTGGCCTCTGTCCCAGCCGCAGCTGCTGGGGGGCCTCACTGTGACAAGTATGGGATTAGGAGATCAGTGGAAATACTTGCGTCCTACTTCGAAACATATGCTGCAGATGTAGTGCTACTAAAATGACTGCACTATAAATTCATGAAGCACCTCATCCAGACGTCTCCTCAGAGCTCCCTGATAGCTATCTGTCTATCTCTGTCTGCAACAGACGACTCATGACATCTCCATATAAAAGAGCGTCTGTGAATAAGATGAGTAATAATCTCATGAAAAGAATAATTCAGACAAGTGTATCTAATACTCGCCATTGTTCAACTCAGCCTTCACAACCCTGCCAGAGATCATCATCCTTCAGCGTTCACACACAATGTTATTAGTTATGCTGTATTAAAAATGACTGATCATAATAGAATTTCATTTAAAGACTCAATGTCAACGTACATAGCGAGTATGTAACGTGCAGGTCTATTCATATGAAAATCTCTCCAGGCTTGTCTGTCTGTCCTATCAACACTGATGCTATCTGGAGGAAGGTTTGACTAGCTCAAGAGAGCCATCTAGTGGAGATACGTTGGTATGGTCACCAATCTAATATTTTGCTGGAAAACGGTGACTAAAATTTCAATATTTACAAATCCAACTGATTACTGCAGCAGTAATCAATATTTTTATATTAACAATAAGTCAAATCACTATGTGCAATGTTAAAGATGACAATTGTAATGTCAAGCCCACAGAAAATTATCACCTGCCACCAAACAACAGTGAACGTAGTAGAGCTTGATGTCATATTTTTCTCAGGAATTTGTGGAGGCCAAAACTAAGCTGAGCTACAAGCTAAGAGATAAATGTTGAATGAGCGAAGGACTGATTATTGGACTTGCATTTTTAGGCTACATAGTGAGAATATGTCAATGTTATGTCAGTTGAGCTTGGTCACAGTCAGAAAAGTATGAAAGATAGCCTGACCTGCTGACTCCTCCTGAAAACCTGTATTTTCCTTTTAGAGGTGATGATTTGTGGTGCATCTCTGGGACAGAGGTGTGAGCGTATATTTCATGTAACCTTGGACAGACGTTATAAATCTCTCCACACACGTTTTGGCTACAGGAGAGCAAAAATTCTCGTCTCTCCTCTTTAGTGGGAAACTGGGGCTCCGAGAGCTCATTCGTCTTCATTCATCGCTCTCAACCTCCTCACACTTTCCTCTCATAAGTCATACCTCGCTATATATAACCAGCTGCATTGTTCTGCTCCTCCACATCTAAACTCACTTAATCTGGCTTTCGCAATAAGGCGAATAGAGATAAATGTCTCAATCTGTTATATTACTGTCACATGCTATCTGGGCTATATTGCGAGCCGGAAGGGGGTTTGCTGCTCTTTACCTGCAGGAGTACATGTGACTGGAAGTGTGGAAGAAATGAAAGGGAGCTGGTCTAAAACAACAAAGATAATACATTTAATATCGTTTCTCTTTTGGGCAATGCGAGATACAATGTAAACATGTACAAGATACAAAAAAAGGAACAAGACTTGTCAAAATGAAACGGTAGATAAGAAAATGCCCTGTTTTCAAAAGGAATGCACATCTGCAGAGTCTCCAATCAGAAATTACATCATCATTATATTTCATCCTGGTGCACTGGTAAACAGTGTAGCGATGCTTTGAACAGATCTGTGGCTTTGTTGCCATGTATGATTTGGTGGAGCTATGACTCATCATTGGATGATTCATTGACATTTACAGTGGAATAAAGCCTCCTTAGCCTCCTCATGGCATATCTTTTGAAAACAAGGAGTTTGCAAGAGTTAAACACAATTTGCATAACAACAATGGTAATAAAAAAAAGAAAAGAATAGCACCTCCTTTGGTCCAACTCGAGGCCTGTAGTTGTTATTGTGTTTGTTAGTGTGGTTGACATGCTGGTAACAGATTGTTTTTGTCAGAATTTACAGACCAAAAGCTTGATGGCATCGGCTTCCAAGTTTTTTTTTTCTTTTTTTCCCCTGTTTTTTGGCACACTGCTCTCCGCAGCAGGGTGGTGGCAAATTCTATTCTATAAATGCAACATCGAGGTTAAAAACAGGCTCCACCTTCCTGCAAATCTACCTCGGCTGTAACTCAACATCAATCAATTCTGACAGCTCACCTCCACCTCAAAAATGTGGCTGAGCTGGAACTGGCACTGGAGGCTCCCACTCAGGATGGCAGCAGCAGCAGCCACAGTGTTCCTGATTGGAAAGCTGTTAGCACTGGAGTATCATCTGACTTGCTAAGGTTAATTAAGACACACTGTTGTGCTAATTAGAGACAGGGATTCAAACTGAGACAAAGAAAGGTGCCACAGAGACACAGCGGCGTGCCTCGTTCCTCGACACAGCCTCTTCTATGGAGCTTGGAGACAGCTCCCGCTGATGCCCGCTGGCACGTCAAACAACTGCGATTCTGTGAGGAAGTTTTCAGACTGACATAAATAATCAGCATTCCCTCATTCACAGGCTGGGAATTTTTTTTAACTACTTGAGGAAAAAAAAACCTTACAGCTTCACTTGTTCTTTTCTTTCCTCTCTTACACAACAAAAACGAGATATTAATTAAAAAACGTACAAAATCTTCCCCCTAAATACCTCCCACCTGCTCCAACACACTTACTAAAACTTTCTTATCAAACCTACCCGTCCTTCGATCAAACAGCTGCCTTCATGAACTCACAAATCACTCCATTCCAGAGCTGGGTGCCCTTGTTTGATTATGAGCTGAGGAATTTATGAATTAATGGTTTCATTAGATGTGAATAAACCTTTCAAATCCTGTTCTGCACTTTTACAACATTCAATTATTTTCTCAACAAAACCTCAAAGGAATAAGGCAAAAAAAAAGAGAAACAGAAAATCCTCCATTTGAAGTCATTTTTTTTGTCTTATTCCAAAAAAACTTTTTTACCCAGCTCAACTCTCACACCCTCAGGGCTACATAAGATCTGAAGTCACTGACAGTAAAAGAAGCGAAAATCAGACGTAGGATCACTTTTTAGAGTTATTCTATGGACGGCGAGTGAGACTGAGAGAAGCTGCTGTAGTGTGAACTCATTTGTCTCTCACTGACTTGCAGTTTCTTGTGAAGTAGCTTCAAAAACGTCAAGTGCTTCAATTAAAACATTGTTTGGACTAATGAGGTTTTACAGCTCAGGTTTGGAAGCTGAGTGCTCATTAGGTCTGGGGTTTTTAGAAGGGGGGTCGAAGGAGTTGGATAAAAATGGGCTCCGTGTTGGAGGGAATTATTTTTCAGAGTTTTCAGAGTGAAAACAGTGCCCACTAGCCTTTCATCTCCCTCCTATTGAAGCGGAGCTCCTCTCACCTCGCTCTCACCTTGTCTGCTAGAATCCACTATCTGATCCATCTTCTGCCTCCCTACATCCTTTTGCACAAACACCTGCAAACAATCCATCTCATCATGCAAAAAACACACACATGCACACAAGCAGCTCCACAGCCTCCCACCCCCTCAAACCCTCCTAGATGTCTCAATCATTTCACCGGGAATAGACTGCTCGGCTGTGTCGAGGAAGGGAGCGGGTGGAAATACATGGCGAGGAAAGAAGGAGCAGACACGAAGTATAGCCAGGAGGAATACACTGTGGCAGCAGCTAGTGTTTGGGATTACAGCGCTTCAGGTGCTTCACGCCTGAGAGATGCCATCCATTTGTTAAAATAAAAAGAGAGCGAGGAATAAAACAGGGTGCCAGTGTAGCGGAGCTGTCTCACCTGGCTGACTTTTGGGAATATGTCAGGAAACTCATATATTTTCTCTGGCATGAACGACTCCTCATCATCATTGAGCGTGTGTTGGCATGTGTGCTCAGTTGTACAGGCGGAATGCAAAAATATTACCTCCGTCAATTCCATCTCCATTCTGCTGTGTGGATGCACGCAGGTTTAAGAGCGGTGTGGCTGAGATAGGCTGAACTGGTAGGCAGCCATGATTGAAAAAGGAGCCTGTAACTTAAATAAATATTTTTGGGACATTTTGGGAAAAAAACTTAATTGCTTTCTTGCTGAAAGTCAGATAAGGAGATTTATTCCCCTCTCACGTCTGAATGCTAAATATAGAGGTAAAGCCAGGAGACAGTTAGCTTAGCTTAGCATAAAGACTGGAAACAAGTAAGTCGTGAACTTTGGAGGTGCAGATTTTCTTTAACCTTTAAACAGAGTCTTTATGCTAAGCTAAGCTAACTATCTCCTGGCTTTGGATTCATATTTAAAGATCCCCTACAGACACATAATAAGACATATAAACAAACACTGCTTTGAATAATCATTTGTCTTTTCAACAACACAGTTAAATTACCTTGTTCTTCTCCCTCATTAAAGGTAAAGGAGAGCACAGAGAAACTTCCCCCTTCAGCAGATGGATGTGAAAACAGCCTTTTAAACGCTTCACATACATCATTCTGCAAATTGAACCTCAAGCATCCGAGTGAAATAACAAGAAGCAAAACACATTTTTTGAGAAGAAGATGGCTTTGATGACACGTTTTAAGATCGTGAGAGTGATATCGATTTTCTTATCTAACTCTTGGCAAGAAAGCAAATCAGGTTGTTTCCCAAAATGTCTGACTATTCCTTCAAGGTGGAGTTTAACTACAAACTATCCAAGCAAAAGCATTTATGGACAGACGCCTTCCCTTACATTACAGGGAACTGTGTATTGGTCTGTATGCACAGAAGTGTTTAGCACAAAGACGTATTCACCTGTAGCACATCAATAAGGCCTGCCTGGGGCTCAGCAAAGAGGAAAATAAAGGTTTTTCTATTTTTGGCGTACATCCTGGAAGTTGATGGATTGAACTGAAACGGCCTGAAGGAGCGTGCATCCCCCCCTCCCACTCTCTTGTTTACCGCTGAGAGTCTCCCGCCGACGCCGACGGTTCCAAATATCATATGGTGATTGGTGAGGAAAAAGTCTGACTTGGTTTGACAACGGTGGGCTAAATGTCAAAAGAGACAGCCGCGTAGGTGCAGAGAGGACATACTCCAGAAGGGAAACAAGAGAAAGAAAAGAAAACAACACAAAGACAAGAAACTATCAAAATTCCATTCAGGCACGAACGTGACAGCTCAGATCAGGGCCACTGAGGCCCCTGATGATGGGCCCATGACTCTCCATCGGTGAAGAAGACCCCAGATGGCTGTAATGTCAATACAGAATGGGTCAGCGGGTTTCTGCCATGCCATTCACAAATCACTGTCCACTGCTGATCCAGGGCAGGAGGAGCAGAGGTTCTCATGTAGGTTAAAAGTTCGTCACGTCAGGACAATAATGAGATGTCACATACGACTGCTTTGGTCCAATGAGTTTTCCGATGCTTTTAGGGCCTCTCACATCTGCTCTTTTAGACGGACTTAAGTGACACATTTGAAATGACAGTAAAAGCTCATGACTGGCAGTTTGACCGGGAATATCCACTCCCCTCAGATGTAATGGAATTGTTCACGTCTTTCTAGACCTGTGATATTTTTTCCTCTTGGTGAAGCATGATGTGTTTCTATTGCACATTTCCTCGTGGGTATATTTCAGAATTTGACAAAAAAGGGCTAAAAAGGGACAGAAGAAAAAAAAAGTAAAAGCATGAATGAAGATAGATGATACACAGCTAAATGTACGCTCGACACAGAACAATTCCCTTGCTATTTCAGCCAAGTAAATTCAGCTCGATCAAACAAAGCGATATGCAATAATAATATGTGCTGGAGCAAAATGTTAAAAGTGATTCAACACATTTACATAATGCCTTCGTCTGGAGGGGAAGGGGCCTTGATGCCTGACAGCAAATATCAACATCCTAATTATTTATTGATCCTTATATATTCTTAAACTTTCACTCATTAATTGCAAATGCCTCACACCAACTAAAGGATGATTTAGAATTTTTTGTTGAATGGTGAGTCAGTGTTTTGCATATTGTCATGAGTCCAATCCGTGAAGTCCAATTTGCAAAGGTATTTCTCAAACTGTGATAAGATATAAAACTATTCATAATAAATATACATAAAATCAGGCATTATGTAAAGCACAATAAAGATGAAGGAAGTGTCCATGGTTTGCTAAAGTTGCAGCACACAGCATAGAGAAAAACGTTTTTTTAGATTTCCAAAAAATAAATTATTGCCCAATACAAAACATGTGCTACAAAAATATTTTTAGCTGCACTGAGATTCAAAAAAAGAAAAGAAAAAAAAAACATTTCTGTACAATTACTGGTGAGACTCACTGACCAGCAGTGCATTTCTTATTGCACTGAGGTAGGACAGCTAAGATAAAAATCATGTTGTAGTACCTGTGACCTCCCACAAGAGGTCTCTTTTTCTCCAATTGTACTCAAACTTTGGAATGGTCACCTCATCATTTAGAGCTCTACCTCTCATCTGAGGAGAGTTAAAAAAAAAGAAAAAAGAAAAAAGAGAAATTAAATAATTATAAAAAAATATTCAATAAATAATATGCTGAGTATTTACTGCATCTTTACATTAATGCACCATAAAACAGGTTTAAAGTGCACTAATTCACAAAACAGAACCACTTCGTTCCTCATTATTGTCACTGTGTGATCACAGAGTAACACATTAACAAACAAAAAACAAACATGGTTTCGCTAAAATAGATAACTGCAATCTAGCAGGTACTGTACTTTGTTGAATACTATGATACTGTCCAGCAGAAACATAATGAAAAGTTAGCGTGCAGCCTCGTACAGAGAGCTCACACCTATCGTTAGAAAATGTATTTCAGCAGTCTTGAACATCAGCCGTTGGAATTTTGAAAGCTGGATTTTAGCTCAGAATTTCAAATTCTCATATTTCACTTCTGCAATGGGGGAATATTACTTTTAACCTCTGATTTTTCTGTGATTCCTAACTTAAATGATCAAAACTACAATTTGGAAGATATGAAAAAAATACCTGAACTTTGGAACAAGGTGACAAATGTGTCACCACCCATAACGCACAGCTATATCTAATATTCAATTTACTTGTTTACTTTTTGTGTCAAAGATCTAGAATTTTGAGAAAAAGTATCAAGTACTTCCAGGTACTGATAGGAAACCTTTTTCAGTTTTGTAACATTGTTTTAGGTTTGTTTGAATATACTGAATTATTTGTACCATAAATAAATAGTAAAATCACCAAAAAACCTCTCTTTGGTTTGATCACATTTTGGGCTAAATGCTGTGCAAATATGTCCCTGGGATTCAATTATTTCACCACAGTTTCCAGTACTTATTCGATACATCTCCGCAACAACGGTATTATTACATGTCTACAAAACAAAATATATACAAAATCAATTGTTCCTGGAACTACAGTAAACCCAAACATTTGTAGAGTAAT
The DNA here is from genome assembly GCA_037975185.1 of Centropyge bicolor. NCBI lineage: Eukaryota > Metazoa > Chordata > Actinopteri > Pomacanthidae > Centropyge > Centropyge bicolor. Next base: position 969,144 of record JBBMOC010000067.1, read on the forward strand.
TTCTAATTTCTGGTTAACTTCTGAGGTTATCATACTCAGACAGGAGGTGGTTTTGTTCTGGACAGCACTAAAGTTGTTACTTTGATTTTCCAGGAAACTAAAATATCCAACTGTTATTTTCAAGTTTAACAGGTTTTTTATACATTTGTCATCCCAGATAGTTACATTTGGGATTAAATACATAAATATTAACATTTTTGTGGGGCTTGAGGATCTACAACAAAACTATGCCAATTTATCAAACCTGAGCACCTACTGTATAATTTGCCAGTGTCAGATGTTATGAGACATGAGGCAAGAGCTTTAACTTTTCCAATTCTAGGCTCTTGGTGGAAAACAGATGTCACAAGAAAGCAGAAATAATTCTCTAAGGAAGACTTGCATCAATACAAGACATTATAACATGAACAATGAAACTAAATAAAAATACTGATAATGAGATTAAAATGTTTCAGTTTGCTTGATGACTTGGTGGCTTAAAACAAATTCTCTGATGACTTGAGTTTCTTAAATCTCTGTTTTACTTTCTTTAATCTGTGTTGGACCAATTAGAGCACTTAAGATCACATCTTTGCACTTTGCTTCATAGTGGAGCTCTTAATCGGTTATGAAAATAGTCTTGGTGGTGTTCGTAGGCCTATGGCACTCTTAAAGGATTTGGTTGATTTAATGTTTTGCCATCCACCATTAAGGACCTCTATTCAGGTGAACAAATACAAAAGGCACTTATCGGCCATCATAGTCAGTGATGGGCAGGAATAAGCATAGCCATTACCCTGCTCAACTTCTGTATTACATGATGCAACCCTCTTTAAGAGGTTATCGCTCCCATTCATACCATTTTATTTCTCAAATACACTGTCCTCCTCTAATTTCCTCGCTCAAGGGTGACCAATCCCATGTTTCTGTCTCTCATTCCCAGGCAAAATATTTTAAAATTTTTACACTCCTCTTTGAATACATTTTAGTAAACCAGCACTAAAAGTGTCCTTCCTTATCAGATTAAAACATCTTTCTTTTTACACACAGTCTTTTCATAAATGTTCATTTTCAAGGACATATTGCTTAGGGGAGATTGCGGGTAACATTCGCAAGAACTGATGTCACCCACGTCCTTGAAGACATCAAAAGGGGGAGGTGGTGGGAAAGGTAATGGATAGATGTGGGGTTGTTTTATTTCTTCCGCTCTAGGTAGTTGGAGGGGACCCAGCCTTTGCGGGGAAGCAGGCTGTCCTGCACCTGGCAGTACCACCATCCATTGGGGTTTCTCTCCAAAACTTCCAGGCAAGTGCCCTCAGTAAAACCCATAGTTTCCTCATCACCACGATAGTCAGCGATGGACACATATACATCCCTGCCAAGGTTATTATGGATCAGTTGGCTCTTCTCTATGGGCTTGGGTCGGACTGTGGACACAGGGATGCCATTGCGTTGGTTGACTCTGCTAAGGGCATCCACATTGCTTGTGCTGAATGAGCTCCCTGAGGACCCCAGGCTTGAGCGCTCGGCTGGCCTCGTCTGACTTTCAACAACTACATGTGGCCGCACGGTGCTAAAGGAGGCATTTCGCCGAACACCAAGAGTGGCAGACCCAGAGCCATAGTGATCACTTCTGCCAAGTGAGTCATTTCGCCTCAGAGACCCTGTCATGTAGTGCGAATCCTTGGCTGGCTGTGTTGTGGTCACAAACACAGACTGAGGCCTCACCGCCACCTGGCGTACCCCGTTCCTCATCCGAACACCTCCATTAACCATCCCGGATGGCTTCGAGAAGCCACCAGGAGGCTTGGAAGGAATTGGCGGACTGTTTCTCCTCAAACTTTGATGCTGCTGGCTAAGACCCTGAATATTGATGTTATTGAGGGCCAAAACATGCTGCTCATTTTTCTCCAGGCTGTTGGACTTACTCCCACCACTCCCATGTCCATCTGATTCCAATCCACCTGCATCACCCACTTGCCTGACAGGTTCCAGGTAGTACGAGGGAGCCCAGCCCTCCTCAGATCCCCAACGGATGTACCACCAACCGCTCTCCTGTTTTTCCAGAACCTCGACCTCCACCCCAGCTGGAAAGCTGACCTCAGAGTCCTGGACCTTCTTATAGGCATCCAGAGAGCGGTAGAGATTGGGGCCTTCCACGTCTGAATCACCACGGCTCCCTTTGGAGTAAACAGAAGAGAGATCTGAGGTACTGCGTGAACACATTGAGTCCTCTGATGAGATAACAGAGGCTGTTTCAGAGTCGTCCCCACGAGTAGGTTTGAGGCCATGTCGAAACTGACTTGTAGGCCTCAGTTGCCGTCTCAGAGAGCTGATATCCATTCTCTCAGGACTTTGGGGCTCTGATTTGGTCAGGAGTGGTTTAGGTCTGACAGAAGGTTTGGGTCTGGTGGAGGGACTCTGGCCTATTCTCTGCTCCACATCTCGACTGAAGGCAGAGCTTTTCTTGTGGCCTTTGGTCAATTCATCTGATGAGGAGTGAGGGCTGTTGTCTTGCGACCTGAGGCTGATATCTATGTGTCTGCCAAGGGTCTGGCTTCTTCGGGTCATCTCTGGTGTCATGGTCTTCATGGGTCTACCAGCTAAAGGTGAGGATCCGGAGGGTTTGCGTGGGACTGTGGAGGAATGGTAGCTCCTTGGGGAATTCGGCTCACTGGAGCCTTTGACTGAAGTTCCTTCAATGCCACTGCTTCGCCTGAAGCCGTCATTCTCATAGATACATTCCTCTTTTGTAACCTCCTCTACAGACCTAAAGGAAGCTCTCCGGTGAGTAAACACAGGGGACGCTTTGCAGACAGGAGGAGAGGCCTTGCAGGAAGGAGGGGAGCTGCGATACTTGTCACTGACCACACTGCTGATCTTCACATCCAGGGGGCGCTCATCCTTCAGAGAATCTGTGTCCGATTCACCTTCGCACCCAATTGCAGGTACATCATATTCAGGTTCCTCATACACAGGCCTGCTTGGTGGCTCTGAGGCTTTAGAGGCAGAGTTAGCAGGAGGGGGAGTCTCCTCTGAGTCTTGTTTTTTGACAGGCGGAGCTGGGGGTGGAACTTTGGGTCGGGTCAGGGTGCTGGTCCGACGGCTGAGGTTGGGCTTCTTGCGCTTATCGATGTAGGAGCAGGGGGCCCAGCCCTCCATCTCTCCAATCTGCACATACCACCAGCCACCTGGGTTCTTCTCTATCACCTACACAACAAGACATAGAAGATAAAAAGCTATCAGAAAGAGTAATTTCTTGCTTTATAATTTTGTCAAATTTGCTAAATACTGAAAAAAGTTAGATGGTGAAATGATCAAAGACATGCTGTTATTAAATATATTATTACAGTCTTCTTGTGAAAACACTGATGACAAAAGTGAACACTATCTAGAATTGCCAGCTCAGCAAACTTAAAAAGACTTAAAGGAATCAATGTTATCTTCATCCCTCCACCTGAGAGAATTCTGTCAACATAATCATGTTCAAACACAAATCTGAAGGTCGCATCTCGATTGCCTCAGCCTTCCTGTCTATCTGGGCAGCGCTCAGTTGACATACATATTCAATGAGCCATGACTGTCTCATCTCAGTGACAACAATGTAGATCTGGCCTCTTACATCAGCCTTTTGTCCTCCACGGAAACTGATGCCATCAGAGATTGAGGACTGGAAATCTGCTATAGTGTAATACTCTGCTTCCACAGCAGGGGGCTCTGGTGGCTTGGGTAACTGGAATCCCTGTACAGCAAAAGGGAAGAGACGTGAGCAGCTGACAACATATCTAGCCATTATTATATTGAATCTGACTACAACAACAATAAAATTCAACATAACTAAAGACAAAAAAAGGAGACTTCCTCAATCATATGGTTTATGGCTGCATATGATAATTATATGCACATATCATAGTATGTACAGTTACAGGATGCACAGTGTAGTTGATATAGATGATCAATGACATGATTAAAGTAATTGTGTTGTTACTGTTCTTTAATGGTTGCCATGCCAATTTTCACAGTAACCTGGGGGCTAATTAATAATCTGCCTTTTAATGCTGTTATATTTATTTAAAGTATTTAAAACTTTTTCAGCTAGCCGTAGATACAAAAATATTAGGAAACACATTAAAGAAAGTCTTATTGGTTATTATTAGGAGGCAGTAGCTTGTTAATTTTCTTACCAAGTTAGGTTCTCGTCTTGGGGGAGGTTTTTGTCTCAGATTTGGAGATCCTGAAAAATAAGCAAACATGTCATTGAAATGTATTTCAATTTCATGTGTACTTAAGTTATATCCAACAGTCAGGAGCAATGGAGTTAGAGTATTTGTACCTCATTCCTGCACAAACAAAGACTGAAATATGCTTGTGCCAGCTCTGAGTGGTTGGCAGTGACGATGTCTGTGCCAGGGCCCTCAGCCTTTACATATGACTGACACAGCCTAACTTGTCATTCAAAACAAGCACAATGCTTCTCGCTTCACCACAGCAACAAGAGAGGTGGCCCAGTGAGACATCTCATTCATGCTGCTCAGAGCCATGCAAGTCACCTAAAAATCTCCTTCATAGTACTCATTTCCATGTCTCACGATGGGATATGTAGACTCCAGTATTGCCAGACAAGTATATATTGCAATGACTGAATGCCAGCCCACCACACACAAGTGAGTGGATGAAGCAGGTCCACCGAGGAGCCCACGCTGAGGACAGCATGAGCAAGGCTCCAGTCAGACTGCTAGTAGTATCATCATTAGGGAAGGAGGGAAGCATTAGAGGGACACTAAAGAGCTTCGCAGCCCCTCAAAATCTTTTGTACAGTTTTGGTTTCATACCTAGTTTTAAGAATCTTTATTAATTTCTGGTTGTAAATGAGTGTGTACTTTATTATATTTATCTTGCAGCCTAGCTGTTTGGACTAACAAAGCTTGATGACTACCAGCTCCACAGCCATAACTCTCTAATTTAATTCTAGCTGCCTATAAAGATGGCAAGTCAAAATGGTACCGCTGGAAATTCACAAAACTAGGTAAGTAAGCAAAACTGTATGAGCAAATTACGTGGAGATAAGATCGGATATCCCTTTATAGTCCCACAGTGGGGAGATGTGAGGTACTAGATTCCCTCTCCCAGTGCTTCTCTGCTCCACTAATAACTCACTATACCACTATCAATTCGAGTAGAGACGGATAATCAGAAATGACCTACTCCAACTTTCCGATTGTCTGGAATTGTTGCACACTGTAACACTCACAAATTGAAGGAGAGTGCGGGTGAACCTGAGAATGCTCAGAGTAGAGGTGTTGAGAAACACTATGAAAGAGTGACCAAGGGTTTACCAGCACACAGTGGGGACGTGAGCGAATCTGGGTGAAAAAGTTATCATTACGTACTGCGCATATTAGCAAGTCTGCAAACAAATATATTGAGCACACACACAGAAAATTGCTTTCTCATGCGAAAATGTCCATTAATTCATTAATTCGTGTCCGTGCAAAAAATCTTGTGCTCAATATGTCCCATCACACGTTCAGGAATGAGGCACAAAAATGATGGCCATACATTTTTAGTATGTAAAGAAAATGGATATTCACACTGTTGTTGTTAAATAGCCTCAGAGATTAGTCTGATAAAGTATATGTTATTAGGTAATATGACCACCACCATTAGATACACCACCAGAAATGTAGCTTACCTATAGCATCAAAGCCTACACAGAAGGAAAATAACATGTCTTAATATCTCATACAAAGATTACAAATCCTCCTCACCTTCGCTGCAATGCATTTACGGTTTCATTCACTGGTACAGTTATCCCCGAACACGCCACAAATACTCACCAATTTCCACTCTATGCGGTGCCACTCTTGCAACAGCTGGGGACCCGGGCTCGCCTCTCGCTTTATTTTCATTTAAGGCAGCACTCGCTGCTATTCCCAGGCATGGGCTGTTGGTGTCACGGCCTGCGCTCAGCCTCCTTCCCGTCTCGGCATTGATTTCAGAGTTATAGGGCATGGGCAGGCTGATCTCGCTCTTGGAGATGTGACGTTCCGGTGTGGTGCTGCCCTCTCCGTCTGTCTGGATGTCCTTCTCGCTGACCGACTTCTTTTGCAACAGGTTGCTGATCTCCATGATGTTGCCGATGATTTCCACGGGGCCTGTCAGGGTCTTCTTGCGAGGGGAGAAGTCCTCTTTGACTTTTTTCAAGTAGGAGGCAGGGGCCCAGCCCTCTTTCCCTAAGTATCTGATGATAGAACGTAAAAAGAAGGTATGATTAAATTGTATCTTGATGAATCTTTCTCTCCTTCTATCATTACAAGGGGCACTGCACACATTTACACATATAGGTCAGTTCCTGGGGATGTGAAGTTTGGAAGGCATGGACAAAAATATATATGCTACTGATTGCATTAATCGAAATGTAGGGTCCAGATATTGTCTTAACTCTGTTACTCAGTTTTGAATATTCTTTTTTAAATTGGCCTTTTGTGATTCCCTTAGCTGGAAGTGCAATATAAAATCATCAATATACCCCTTTAAGATGCACAAATATTAGTTGGACCACAAATCATACCTGAAATTAAAAATAACTTTAAATGTCCATATTCTCTGGCATTCAAGTATGTAATGAAAAAAAACAAGTAAGATTCTGTGAATTGAAAAACAGGCGCTTTTTTAATTCTAGTGGTGTAGGGATAGCCAGGGGCAAGTAAACAGACTGCATACAGTAATTCATATATGCAAAGAGGCACAGCTTCCCCACATTTCAACATTCATTGTTAAGATAAATGAGTCATTTTAGAGTGCTTCTGAATCAATAAGTAATGTTTCCAAATGCAACTCTGAGTCATTTGCCTCTCGGTGGGTTATTTTCTGTTCAAAAGAGATGTGATCGTTTGTGCTCCCCTGTTGAATGACTCCAACTGCGACCACAAGGAGTCCCCATAACTAAAAAAGCCCCATGTTTGGACTCCACTGTATTAAAACAGCCCACTGAGAGCAGCATGACTCACATCTGGAGGATTATTTCTTGTTCGGCAACGTGGGCTAAACTGATGATTGTTATGCATTGCAACAAGGCCAGTGAACAAGTTAAGTCAACTCCAGCCAAGCCAATTTTATTTCTATAATCCAATATCAAAAATCACACATTTGCTTCAAGAGGTTTTACAAACTGTAACACCACCCATCCTTAGAAAACTAGCTGTTTGAGCAAGCAGTTTGGATATCTCTATTAGCCATACACCACACAAGCACAGATAAGCACCTTTGACAGGGACTCTGTGTGTATGTTTGTATATAAGCATGCACACCATTTTGTGTGCACGTCTATGTCAGATGCCACAAGGCAGCATGTGATAGTAATCCGCTGTGGAGTAAAGCTCCACTCTCTTTTGCCCCCCAGGGATACACAGAAACAAACAACTGGCAGGAAATACACAGGCTGGGTAAACAACACACATATGTGCAAACAGGCAGACACACATATACACATTACAAATCCCAGGAAGGACACCCAGTAGATCTGTGAAAAGCATCGTCTGCTAATGGTTTCTCCTCAATACATTTATGCAAATGAGAGCTGCAGGAAACCACTTCCTTGGTCGCAGCAGTTACACAGCAATGATAACCACCAACAATGTCACTGTTCTCTGAGGACTCTTGTGTTCATACAAGAAAAAAAAAAAAACTTTGGACAGATTCCATCTCTCTCATTTAGCTGCTATGCACTGACGGTCATGTTGTAGCTGTTCTGTCAACTGAGCACCTTTCAGCTATCAGCATTTACTCACCTGATGAACCACCAGCCCTCCAGGTTCTTTTGGATGACCTCCACGGTGACCCCTTTCTCAAAGCTGACTTCATCCTTCCCTTGACTGGTGTATGGTTGTATTGTCACATATTTCTCCTCTGGAGGTCAAGGGAGGGTTAAGCAAAAAGAAAGAAGGGCAAAATCAGTAAAAAGTTGTCATTAAACAGTCTTACATTGAGGAGTTAAACTTCTGTTATAGTTTACATCTTCCCAGAGGGCCGTATGAGGGGAAAAAGTGGCGAGTGTGACCTACTTAAAATGCTCCAAATATTTCCATACCAACACAAACACTCTCCCCTTGCACACTCTCCATCCTATGCAATCATAACAACTGGCTCCCTCTACTGGCTGGCTTCCTGCTTGTTTATTATCCAGGCCTTATTCGAGCTATCTGGTCCCTGATCCAGTGTTCATCTCTCTCCAGAGGGAGATTCCTCTTCTAGCAGCAGGCCTACATCAGGGCCTCCCTCAAGGAGATAAAATATTTGGAGCAAAATCTCTCTTCTCAGATCCCCACAGTATCTGGCCGCCACTCCTCTCTCACGCTCCGCTAGGCTCCCAAGACCCCACAGGGAAGGAAATCCTACAATGGGCTTAGTGGGTAGCAGTAGAAGGTTAAGGGGTATATAGACACCAAGGTGAATGATAGGAGCAGAGAAGGAGGCAAAAGATTGGCAGATAGGTCAGACCAAGCTTCTCAGCAGTGGCAGAGATCGGCAGTGGACAGCATATTGGCTTATGTCAGGGGCTAATGGATTGGTATGCTATGAAGAGGGAGACAAATCATCCACATACAAAATTCAGAGGCAGAAAGTATGATGGAATAAAGGGAGAAAAAAATGGTCATGGCAAGGGATCTAAAAATGTACAGGAAAAAAGAGTTAGAGAGGAGAAAATGTCACCTTAGATGACTGGAGGTAAGAACATCGTTCGAGGAAATGTGAGGAGCAGGGACGGTATCTCAGAGGTATGCGGTTATTCATCTCAATGCATGCTTTCAATAGGTGGGGTATGTCCAGACGGCAGCGATTCGACTTTCTCTAGCGCCTGTCATTGTAGAGCAGCTGAGGTCAATAATGTAGAGCGGAGTGGAATGTCTGGCCCTGAACATTAGCTTGCAAAGCATGTTCTCTGTGTGTGTAGAGGTTGGGGTGAGTATTTGCAGATGGACAGGGAATAACAAATGGGGTGGCTTAGAGAGGAATCTGGAACGTCTACCTAAATGTGTGTGCTGGTTATGTGTCTACTGATGTACTACTAATAAAATGTCTGGCACTGTGCTAAAGTACAGAGAGCATCTTTATGTGTGTGTTTGTGTGTGTTGTGGTTAATTGTTGTGTTAATTCCCTGGGGACCGGAATAAAAGATAAGAGATTGAATTAATCACATCTATTAATTGTGTGTGTGAGTGTGCACGTGTCTCAGTGTCCATCTGTGTATGTGTGTGCATTGTGTTTCACACTGCAGGGACAGAACAGTGAGCTGAGAGGGTGGTCAGGGGGAGTATATAAATCAGATCAGGGACCTGCTGTAAATGATAGCCCACTGTGACAGCACAGGCCGCTGCCAGCAGGGCGAAGGGAGGACACCGTCTATTGAACCTTGGAGTGCGCAACGCCACCCCTGCCAAGAACACAATGAGGTCACTTCCATGTCAGTAGCCAATCAGCACCCCCAAAAAGAGGTCAAGACACCCTGACCTGGCTTTGTGTCAGAGCATGGGGGAGTCAAAAAGAGGAGATGCGCTGTAACTTAATTTGATTTCCAAGCCTGCCCTTATTTCATTGTCACGATCACATCCCCGTCTTCTTTATGAAGCGTCACGTAAAAGGCAAAGAAATCTGTGTCAGCAAATGGACTGCAGAGTACACGACTGCTTTCTTCCATTAGCAAATTACATCCTGAGAGAACATAAATCCTACATGATCGGTCTTTGTTTTTGTCCTTTGCAAGCGTTACTAAATCAAACTGTATCTCAAGTGTCTGCGCCGAGCTGTAAAACCTCACTCACCCGTTTCTTATCGCTAGCTCAGCAATGTATTATCAGGCAGGGACAGTGGTGCCTTCATTCACAAGGCAAAAAGGTTCAGAATGGAAGACAAGAAAGTGGGGAGGATAAGAATAGGAGAAAGGTGACTGAAATTTGGGTCAAGTACTAGCTGCAAATATTTCTAATTTTCTGAACTTGATCTAATGGCTTTAACGTAATAACTAATACATGCAATTAGACCAATTTTTACTATACTTTCTTGTGGTTGTCTGAACTAGTCCCAGTAGCAAACCAAAGCCATCTGGTGTGCCAAGCAACGAAACACAAAGCACTGCTGTACCTGCACACAGTGGTATTTGATCCAGGGCTAACTGAAGCACAGCTGAACCGAGTTCATGCAGAGACAGAAAGACAGACAGCGTACAGTAACTGGACTGCATGTCGACAGACAGTAATACAGTCACAAAGTGAAGAGTGGTGATGAATGAAACAGTTGGAAAATCCACAAAAAAAACGAAGTTTGACAGGACTCCAGTCAGCAGCAGCTGCACTTTTCATGGTGAGACTATTTTTGATGGTGGAAAAAGGGCTACCGGTCCAGGAGCCGTTAGCTTTTCTGCAGCCGAGCCAATAACCCTCGCTGCCATGTGAAACTCCTCAGTCTCTCTAAAGCTCCCTGTAACCTTATGTGGCTTCATCACATTTTTTCTTCTTCGTCATAACTGTCACACAACAGTGTTTTAAATTCTCTACTGAAGCCAAACCAAGGCTGCCCTACTGAGTATGTTCATATGAATATGCAATACTCCCTAAAACAACAGGTCCAAAAACCAGCTTTAACTCAAGACCTTGTGGTGCACAAAGTTGTTGATCCAACCAATCTTTATATTTTTGATCACCTGAGAGTCAAATGCCAATGGTGAACAGTGATGTAGTTCATATAGTGCACAGCTTCCCTTTCAGATCACATGCCTTTCAACTAAAAGCATGTGCTGAACTGTACATGTACAACTACATAATCAAACTGTGCATGTTCAGATTTGGCCAAAGGTTTCAGGATTTGCCCACCGTGGCAATGTTATGCTAACGGGCATAGTGATCAACTGTAAACACTGCAAGCCAGCTGAGCCCTGCCAATGCCTGTATATTTGCACTGGCATTCAACAGATGTACTGTATGTAACTTTGGTATGTAAGAAATGATGACAGGAGCAAACATGCTGCAACAGAAAATATGAGCAGGGCAAACATGAGCTGCTCCATTTACCCTCCATAAATATGGGGGGCAGCCAGTTGAAAGGCCAGTGTAATTACGAAATGTAGTGAAGGTCTTGAAACTAGATTTTGGCACATGGGCCCTCTTCAAGTCTCAATATGAGGAAATACAGCAGGGCTCATCTCAACGCCTTTATGCCAGTTTACATTGTGCTTTTCGATACATTAACAGTTAAATTATCATGAACCATTTGACAAACCTTAAGGCCATGTTTAGATTTAACTATAGCCCTGCGTGAAATAATGAAGCCCTCAAGTTCATTTGCATGGGGCCGGTCCAGCCACGTAGCAGGGGTGCAGAAGAAAAACAGAAAAAAAATGGACTTCTGCGGAAACTCAACATCATCTGGCAAGACAATGCACCTGCCAGTCGAATACATGCAAGCTCCCATACATGAGGAGGAGAGCGCATTTCTACTGTTTGCCTTGTAATTGTTGTAACAACTTAACTGTTGTGCTGCGTTTTCATCTGATAAGCCTTCAAATGTAAGTATCTGCAGCTCAAACTGGACTTCCTGGATCATATATCATGTCAGTATCTGAGGCAACACAGCCCACTTGCTTTGTTTTAAGACAGGGCTGTTTGTGGCCCCCTGAACCTGGTGCTTTCAGACCCCCTGAAGTTCTGGGACCTTGGGCCAGTCGCTTGCATTACTCAATCAGAAATCAATCTTGCATGGCATTTAGTGTAAACTTTTTGTATTTTAAAGAAAGCTATGTTCAAGTGTTCCTCTACCCTACAAAAGTGAAAACCTGTGTGTCTAAAAAAGTATGTGCAGGAATTCAAGAACATGGCCTCCAAAAGCGTTTCATGCTCTCATTCTCTGGTGGCGACAGCTAGCCGGGTGACTCATCCAGGCTTTACAGAGGTTGAGGTATGTGTGATTAAAACCAGTCTGCAGATTGGGCTGCTGCCCCACTTTCACACTTCCAAACACTTTCTAACTGTTCTGGAAGACATATCTGCTTAGGTAACTTCCCTGCAGACCTGGCAAACACCGTCTCCCTAACTTGTTGTACGTCTCATGTGCTTAGAGTCCAGTGTGTGAATGATGATATACTGTAAACTGTCATCCTTTAATATTTCGACTTGTACTTGTGACAAAAAGGTTGCACGTTTAGCTATGTGGAGGAAGTGAATGAGTAATGTTCCTGTCTTTTCAACAGCTACCACTGTTCTTCCCCACAAACCCAAACAGGCACAAACATCAAGTGCCTATAAGAATATTTCCTGTATGTCAGCATTTGTGGTTTATAAGAATCAGGGGCCCGAGCTGTTTTTATACTAATCTAATTCTCTCCTGCACAGTACAAGTTATTATTGGCTCTCTATAGTAGAAGCACATACCAATCGACCTGAGTTTGCCCTGTATTCAACCTCCTCTGATTAATCACTGTGCCCCCATGCCTGCTGGTTATGGGGGAAGGAGGTAGTATAAGCCAGTCTAGCCAGGTTATATTATGATAACGAGAAATAGAGAGGTTGCACTAGTCCAGGAACAGCTTTTATAAACAAATTATAACTACAAGGTGTCTACATAGATGTATATACGTAGACGCCGCATTGAGCGGGTTGGCCCGTTGCTGTGATACGTCAGCGTGTCCGCCACATTGGATGTGGCAAATCTGCCCCGCAAACTAATGCAAGGAAATGGACCGAACTTCTTAAAGCACCTTTCTACAAAGTTTCATTAAGTTAATGCCTTATATTCACCCATTCACACACACTAATATATTTAGAAGACGAATAGAATTTTTTGTTTTAAAATTTTCTGTCTTATCTGTGAAAGGTAATTCTGTGAGATCTGGTTTGGACTGAAAACTGGTTGGTACCATTCCAAGCAGCACATGAATGAGGCATCTTCTCCATTCGCTCTCATAGACGTATATGTGTCTATGGTTTGCTCTTGCCACATCCAATATAGCGGTGACATCGACGTGTGATTCAGTGCTCAATGCGGCGTCTACGCATATGTGTCTATGGGTGTCTACTAGAAGGCCTGACTAATCCTGGAAGCAGACAGGTGCCTAATTGACAGTCTGAAAAAAGTCAGAACTACAAAGCACTAACTCACCCCGAAGAGAAGTGACTGCTTTTTCAGACATAGAATCATGTCTCAGTTTCAGCATTAGACCGCAGGTTACTTGCCAAATGCAAAAATTAAATGCAAGAACATTTCCATGTTTGTCTTCTGTATTTTTTTTTTTTAAAGCATTACAAGCAAAATTCAAAAGTCATTAACAGCCCTTTAAACCTAAGGGAGCTTGCTTTAATTAAGCAGCGACTCTGTTATACAATCATTTATGTTCACATGGCTCAGTGGCCGTCAAGGTTGCTGCATTTGTGCGGTGGGAGCCGAATAGCCTTAATTACCCGAATGTGTTTAATGCAGTCCAATTATTTTTTGCTGCTCAGTGTGAGCTAAAGAGCGTCCAAGTTTGATGGAGTGCGATTTGAGGTTTTACTGTCAGAGCTGACTCATGGCCACCCAATGTGCTGCTCCTGGTAGATACTTGAGGCCAGTTGTTGTTGGCTGACTAATGAGGATGTAAATGAGGTTGTTTACCATGTGGCCGCAAAATATGTGAAGAGCGGGGCCATGGGAGGGGCTCAGCAGTGGCCCTGTAGATTAGTTTCTTACAGTGTGTGTTGAAGGTGTGTACTGTATATGTGAGTGAGTTTGTTGTGAGTTTTATAAGTTTGGGTGAGTGACTTTGACATGTTGATCACTGTGTCTTGTTTTGATCTATATATTACTATATCCAGATTTCCATCACTTAAAATAACATTTTACATCTGAATGTGACAAAAGAATCTCAACTCAAAGGTTCACTTGCCAGTTTTGTCTGAGCTCCTGCATTTCACGATCTTCATTAGCAAAAACAACTGACTCAGTCGCCATTAAATGAGCTACTTTGCGCACTAATTCTTTTTAATCATCATTTTCAATTGCCAAGAATTTTCGCTTGGAGCATCTTTAAATGAACTGAATCTAGTAACATTTTATCGTGCTGGCAAACTGTTATTGTCAACAACGACACATTAGCACTAAAGCACAGGTTATTTGAAGAAGCTGTAAGAAAACATTTAGGAAAGCTCTTCTCTGATAAATTTTTTTTAAACCATTATCTTTTGTTGACAATCTTTGCATACTTTGCTGCAATGTTGCACAACAGAATTAGCTTGCAAAATAGCTGAGTAAGGCTACATGATGACGCCTGAGGCAGTTCTATTCACTGATAAAGACTACAGATGAGGTTGAAACTCAGAAATAGCTAGTAAGTTGGATTGAGATCATTTTGCTACACATACACAACTACCACACTTATTACATGTATGTTCATTATTGCTATTTCAGTTTGTGTAGGCCAACAAAATAAAGACTTTCTCATCATTTATGCCAATGAAGCATTGGACATTGAACTGAATGAAATAGTGAAAAAAAAATCAGCAGAGATGAAATAAGATTATGTGTGTTTGCATCTGTGGTATATGCATACATGCTAACAATTATGTCCTAGATGTGTACATTCATGTGTGGTCTCCAAATATGTGTCCATATGCGTGAGCTGGTTTGTAACCCTCCCTATGTGGAGACAGAAAATGACATCTGCTTCTGATTCCCTGTGGGTACATGTATAGGTTTGTATTGATATAAGTACAGGCTCATCCATATGGGATATATATGCATTTACTTAACTGTGTATTCTGTGTGAGTGAGTGTGTGTGTGTGTGCCATGTTCACCTCTGCTCTGTTGGCGGTTGACTATACCCCCAAGTGTCCAGCGGCGGTCCAGCCTCTTCAGATGTGCTTTGCGTCTCTTAGTGACTGATGATGATGAGGAGCAACCAAGGAGGAAAACAAAGAAGCAAATGTGGAGTTAGTATAAGAAACATAGATTAGCAAAGGGAACAAAGGGAAAAAAAGCTGTTATTAGTTGTACAAAAATACATTTCAAGGTACAATAGCAAATAAACAACTTCTGTATGTCAAGTATGAAGCCAGTAGATCATCTCTTGCAATGCTGCAAATTTCCACTACATAAGCAGTATGTAAGTCACAACTGTTAATTCCTTTAGTGTATGGAGTCAAAAGCAAAATCAAAAGGGAATATGAAGGATTAATTCAAGGGCAGGGTCTTATTCATTTTTGAACAATGTCTTTTTTGGTTTTCCATTGTACAAACAACGGTTTTATTATGCAATATAGTGCACTGCATGTTTTTACTTTAACAAACACAGCACAGCACCCGCCACCCCCCCCACCCCCCCCCCCA